>JAULCD010291799.1:0-10051 GCA_032361085.1 Calliostoma canaliculatum | reverse complement strand
GTTTTAAATGAATTTAGAGCTAGTATAATTACGTTATACTGCCTCTGATTTTCCAACACAGTAGGTTTATCTCCTAATTAATTCGTGTTGGCATATTTGATATAAGAAGACACTTGAGTGGGATTCTCTATGTGTTATCGAGTACTTCACCTAGGTTAACTTTCTTATATTTTTTAATGTTACTGTTCCAATTGCATATAAACTGATTTTTTAATCCTAAATTAGTCCGTGTGGTTGATCAATAAAGATGTTTAATGCAGCTATGGTGACATGCTTACCATTCAGCGAGCACCAACATTAGCCCTGATTATCAATTACTTATACATGGGGTTTTTAATATCTGCTACTATCTTCGTATCCAATAGAGTCTGTTATATGTAGATTTAAAACATTCTTTAGTGTTATCGTGTTTAATTTTACAATGAAAACCTATTTTTTCCTGGCTCTTGCAAATTGTTTTGCCACCTTCACTGTGACTGCGTAGTGCAATTGTGGAGTGTCTGCTGGGGGAAATGGTGGGTTCAGAGTTCGAACCCTGGTCTTATCAGATTACAAAAACGTAAAAAAGTTACACCCTTCTGGTAGGTTGTTATTAGGCGCAGCGGACCTCAATTTACAAGCCATCGACCGAGTGACATATTTTACTACGTCATAAATTTACGACAACTTTTGAAAACGGTATAAAGGTAAATTCAGAATGTTGTAAACAATTTAACTAAATCTTTGAGTTATGTTTACAAATGATAAAAATTGTCATAAACTGTGCACTTTCCAAGTAAAAACATGGTTTTTTTTAAAAGTGTACTGTTTATGACGATGGAGATGTTTACCACATTGTACATACATTTAGGGCGATCTTTGCCTAAGTTGATCGTAAGTGCTAAAATATAACAATGGCTTACGACTGTCGGTACCGGTTGCAAATGGAGAAATGATAAAAAAAAACTTCACAGGACAATAGTAGAAAGGAGTGGTGGGGATCTGGGCCATCTTCCTTAAGGTTGATTTAAGAGCTTAAATGTAACATTGGCTTACGACTGTCGTAGCGCAAAGATTATTTTGGAACCGGTGCCACTCGGCACCGGTTCTACATCAATCTCTGCGCTTCAACAGTTAAAAGCCTATCATAAGAAACAACTCATCAGGCATCATTTTAACAATTACTTACGATCAACTTAGCGTAAGATCGCTTTGAAGAACGAGGCCTATTCACAACTTTGTAATCTTTACAATACCTGAAGATATTTTTTTTAGAGAAAATGCAGTATAAAACAATTTGGCTTTTGTAAACCACAATGCCAACCTATAAACTGTATAAAACCTAACAAATAAGTTTCCCTTTGAAAGGTGCATAGTTTACAACGGGTTCGACATTTGGATCACCACAATAAACTGTCGGGTGTCGACGTAAGTAATGCTATCACATAAGACGGATGTAAGCTTAACTTGTTTGATATCCCCCAAGTGACAGCATTAGTCTCTGTCTACATGTACAGTAGTCTAGTGTTACTCGAGAGCCTTTTGAAGTCGGTCGCATGACGCAAGTACTTGCGTCAGTGTCAAGCATTTAAGCAGAAGAAAATTGCTACTGATGCATCATTTATAACAGAATTGTACACGGAGTCTATACCATTTTGTTGAACTTCAGTCTAAGGGTGTAACGATTTCTAGTTAATAAGTATGACGTTTTTAACAGACTTTTTCTGATGATTGTATTTATTTCTCAGTTTAATGAGATAAATACATCAAATACCATGTTTCGTGGATATGTCAATATGTCAATAGTTATTATTGACGTCAGCATCTTTTTGTTTATTGTGCACAAATTTGTGCACAAAAAAAGGGGAAAAGTTGACATCCATCATAGTAATTATAATATATTTTAACACAAACTTGTAAATTCCCCCGAAGAGTACTAGTTTGCGGCGTTTTATTAAAGTAGATTTCCTGCACGAGAACAAAATGTTTAGAAATTATTCAGTAGATTTTCCATGTGTTTGATGAGATTTTCTATGGAAATCTCATCAAACCCATGGAACTCCAGTGAATAGTTTCTATACATTTATTTCAGTGTTAGATGAATGAGCGTGACGTTTCCGGTCAATGATTAAAACAGCGTTAACCATATCTCAACGAGATTTCTTTACAAAATTCAGTATTGTTGTTAATTGAGCCCTTTAAAACATACATTTGCTTTCTTTTCGTAAGGGCCAGTTTACAACGTTTTTGACATTTGTAAGTCGGACTGAATAAGATTTATGGATTTATTTGTTGCTTGTTTTGTCTTGTTGTTTTTATGTTTTTTGTATTATTAATTATCTTTTTTACAAATTTCATGAGGATTGTAAGCCTACCCCTCAGCTGCGTGACTCATATACGCACTGCGGTTTTGCAACATGTACTGACACTTGATGTGTACGTGTGGGTTCCCTCCCATTAGTCAAACTGCCATTTGTCATACACCTTGTTATTGCCCATAGTTATACAGTTGCGTATGGAGGTAATTAGAGCACACACCTTAAGCAGTAATGGTATAACTCACACGTTGTAAAAGAAGGACACTGTAAAATATAGTGGAATAATCTCCTACTGAGGAATTACATAAGGTACATATGCTGTCAACAAATGACCGATTTACCCATCTTCCTGTCTCTACAGGTAATAAATGATTGGATGTTAAAAAGTTTACCAGAAATAAGATAAGATAGAAGTTTAATTATCTACCATATGGAACAGTCCCTATTGACAGGTAGAAGACAGGGGACTAGTGGTCCAGCCATGCATAGCCTATGTTGTTATAACTGTATGACAAATGGCATGTGTGACTAATGGGAGGATACCATATCGTCTCATACAATGCTAATGACCTGGGCCTCGTTTTACGAAGACGTCATAACTTTACGACGTCCTAAACCAAATCACTGGGTTAATGGATTTGGTCTACAAATGCAAAAAATGGTTGTAAACTGTGCACTTTCCAAAGAAAAAACAGTGAAAGACCGTAATGTATAACCCAAGGTTCCCTGGGTGCCTGATGATTTTATAAGTATGTAAAGCAAAACTACTAGGCACCTTATGTACTCAGAAGGCGTCATTTTTATTTTAGATTTTGCTGATATTAAACATATTGTCTACTGCAGCGAAAGCTTTAACCATATTAGGATCACAGCAATCTAACTGAGCATAAACTATTAGTAGATGTACTTATAAACCGCGAGTTGTACTTGTCAAGACGGAAGATTAAAATAACTTATTTGACAAAATGCACTGTTTGTCAACAATATCATTAGTAAGGTCTATTAGTCAAAACAATCTTTGAAAGCTGCTAATTTCACCAGCCACACTTATTTGAAAATAAGAACACTCATCTGATAAAAAGTAAATTCCATTGCTTCAGTTCGTGTAGTCAATACCCAAAGCATTTTCCGAGCGCTTCATGTGGATTTTATTGCGCGCATGTTCTTTGGTACGTACATGTAGGAGATGTGGAGCACAGAGTAGTTGTTAGCCAACTTAGCCAGCTTAGCCCCGTTCCTTAGGCTAAGTTGATCATATGTACTAAAATATAACATTGACTTCACCATTGGTTCAATCATTTGGAATGAATTAAAGGGAACAAAATAAATAAATGGCTTACTATTGATATTAACATCTGACAGCTGAGTTAATGGGTGTAGTTTACAACTGTTAAAATCTTAAAATAAACTTATTGACTTATCGTGTGTAATTTTTAAACTTGTATTTTGTACATACTGATAGTCAAATTTAAAAATTCACACCTCAATACAAGTTGGGCAGGACATGCTCACTTTTCGCGAACACCAGAAGCTATCACTAAAATTTCTATGATTCATACATACAGTTTACACTAGAAAAGTTATATAAATTATTAGCAGATTTTCATTGGTTTGATAAGATTTCCGTAGGAATAGAAATCCGCTTAATAATTTATATATCTTTTTCTTTATTATATATTTATACTGCAAAAATGTCCAATCGAATATGATCTGCGAAAGATTTTATATTTCTCTCTGGCATTATATAAGTCTTGTATTGTGTCCCTGGAACTGGCACATTCTTATTCTTTAGAAGATATTTCTCACTTTTAATGGGACATTTTCCAAATCAATGATACAAAACTTTGCATGAGCAAAACATTTCAGCTAATGAATTCATACTTAACATGATGTGAATAAAGCACGTGTATGGAAACCACGGAGATCACTGGTGCGAGTAGTTTGGTTTGCAAATACCAAACTTGATGTTAACTGTGCACTTTCCAAAGATAAACAAGTTCACATCGATTTGGAAATTTAGCAACCGAACCAAGGAATCAACTGTTGTTAACGTTCAATTTACCTTAATTTTGGTATTTATAAACAAAACCATTGACTTAGCTATTGTCAGATGTCATATTACAACAAACTACTGACTTAGCCGTTTTCCCAGTTAAATTACAGCAAATAAATTAGTAAAACTAGACTAAATGTATAGAAATTATTTAGCGGATTTCCATTGGTTCGATGAGATATCCTATGAAAATATCATCAAACCAATGGGAATCCGATAAAATTATACATTTTCCAGTGTAATCATTCCAATGTATATTGTAATACATTTATCGCAGTGATTGTGTGAAAGACAAGTGCTACTGGTGGAGCAGGGCGTATTGCCCTTTTCGTGATTATCTGATGCCATCACTGTAAATCTGAAAATTTTGGGCAATTTCAACACATCTTCGTTTAATATATTGTCGCCGTGAGATGACTGACATACTATTGAAAACGGCGTCAAACTCCCACTCACTAACTAACCGTTTATTGAACAAACAACAAGATCAGGCGAAATGTGTACTTGTGAATGCGGCCTGGTAAAGATCACGATCACAAGAATTTTTTCTCTCTTTAAAACAAATTGTAATATAAAATTATTCATAAAGTACACTATTGCAGCAGAAAAATTAAACTGCGCCTTTACAATGTACGTGTTTTTTAAAAACCAGGTAGATTTCTTTTGGGGGAAAAAACTATTTCATTTAATAGCTGTAGCGCGCTCATCTATTTAAAGATAAGGATTTACTGCAGATTTACTGTCGGTATTGGAGTATAAATAGGAATATTTATTTCGAATTTTACGGCAGTCGACTCGATTGTTTCCCAGAATGTTCATTTTACTGGGAAGATAATAGAAAGGTTTTATTAGGTAAGACAAATGCGTTCGGGAATTTCTGAAATAGCCTTCATTAGTGTATTCACATTTCCCATCTCTGTCCGGCATGTCACGGAAGCCTGTCGATTTTCAAAAAAAGCATGGGCAATTACAGTGATAAACTAGAACGTTAATGGGATTTGTAATATTTCTTCGTGAAAAATACTCATTAGTAAAATAACATAACTTTTAGTTTCTGTCAACCCTTAAAGCTTCCCTTACAATGTACACATTTCAATTTAAATAGGCTGTTGAAAACCCATTCTGTAATAATTTGTTTAAAAGAGCTCCTGTCGGAGCTCTTTTAAACAAATTATCACAAAAAAGATTTTCAACAATGCAAAGTAGTAACAGTTTTAAGTCATACTCCAATTAATATAACATTTCAAGGAGTTTGTTGACATTTATATAGATTAAACACAATTAGTTTGTAATACAATGAATTCCTTACCAGGTTAAAATCTTAAAAACCCAACCCAACAACAACACACACAAAACAATATGTAAAGATGCCATAAAACTTTCAACCCTTAAATTGCCAAGTTCAACATTTGTTCGTTTTGATGTCCAAACTCATTCTAGCTAGGCTGTTAAAAACTTGTCCTGTGATAATTTGGTAATACTGTCGGAGCTCTTTCAAACAATTTATCCCAGCATATATTTTCAACATCACAAAGTGGTCTTACTCAAAACAATTTAGCATTTTGAACGGTTAACAGTTGTAGCGTGTGTAGACAACTCAAGCCACACTGATTACATATTAAAAATATCATGTCAGGTACCTGTCCCCCGTTTTTTTGGTTGTTTGTTGTGGCAAAACTTTAGAGAGAGTTTTACAATCATGGCTTATGTCGAATTACGTCGCAATCCATTAGCTTGTGTGGTTTTAAAGAACTACTCATGTTCATATTACATAATTATCAAAACGTGGATGACAAAACTTGTTATGTATCTTCAATAAACTGTCGACATTATCAAAAATGTAAGTTTTAAAGAAATGTTTAAACAGTTGTATATGTGACTGGTGTCAAATTTAATTCCACTGATGTATTTCCCACTTCAAACACATGAAACAAGATCAGTCAATATATTCCAGAATCATTCACACTGAATAATACAAAAACTTTAGAAATTAAATTTGCATTTGGTATTTCTGTGTGGCAAATGTTGCATGGCATCATCATTGCTATTTGTTTTTGCAAATGTGAAGATCTAACATGTTGCAGAGCGTAATGCGTTCAGAATTTTTACCTGATACAGTAATGAAATTTATCAAATTAGTTATTGTGAAGTACGACTTGGCTAGACCCACCGAAAAGGGCTGTGAACGGACACAATTATGACACATTCATTCCTGCTAAATAAATAAGGTGACAAAGTATGGGGACATTAATTATTTTCCAGTAAGTCGGTAAACTCGTGAATACCTGTGCATATTTACAGATGAATAGTATATTTATAGATAACTTAAATCGCAGAGTGAAAAAGCTTTCGACCAAATCGAGTGTGACATAACAAATGGTAGGTAATGCTGTCATGACAATTAGAAATACCAGTAATGCTATACTTAGACAATAATTCATATTCATGAAATGTCCGAGCAGTGAAAATACACTGCTCACAACAGTACTTGTCACTGCATGCAATGTATGGAGCTTTACTCTGTTGTTCTGTTTATTCTGTTAGAGTTATCTCCCTTCACCATTTCCGTTCGCTAAGTAACGCAATGTTTCTCAAGTTATTTTGTTTATATTCAAGGTCTCTTTGTAAAAAAAAGGATATGTCAAATTGATTCATTTGCTTTTGCACGTTATTGTTTAATTTTAACTGACTTAAAACTTGTGAAAAAGTTTTTATTTCTATTGAAGTCGATCATCGATCAGGTTTTTTCGAGGAGACGCACGAACATTTAGAACACATTTAAAACTCATGAATGCACTTGGCCCATATCAGTTGAATAAATGCAACGTTTGGCCATAAACATTTCGCCCATAAAATTAATATGTGAATATAAACATGTGCAGTGTGTTGCTAACCAACTCGTAAATGTATGGTTTTCAAACTTCACGAGATGATATACATCGTATTTGACAAACAGCATGAAAAAGCCTTTATGTAATGCTTAAACTCGTAAGAATCTTGTCAACCCGTTAATCGAGGATTATTAAAACTACTAATCTATAATTTATTGTCATCTCTATTTAGTATGTATCTGAAGGTCTAAAATAAGACCTACTATAACTTGTTTACAAATTAAGTTTTTTCGCAAATTAATTCAGAACAAACTACATTTGCCGACGGAGTGTTTCAAATGCCATCAAAGCAATCTGCGATCATGGTGATTAGTGTGTTGATGACTCTCAAATGTAATTTCTATTACATAATACGTATCCTCAAAATTCAAACACTCAACTCTCTATAAAATTATTTAAAGGTATTTAGAAGTTGGTTTAGTTATAACACATAATACTATTGATTGCAACTTTTTTAATCGTAAAAGACGACGTTTCTGGGCTAGTCCTTGCCCCTTCGTCAGTTGATGAAGGGGGCAAACACTAACCCAGAAACATCGGGCTTTACAGTTAAAGAAGTTGCAATCCATTATATTTCAACTCTCTATATTCATTTTTTTGTTTAATGTTGCTATTTTTTGTTTAAAGTTGGTAAAAAGTTCATTCCGCGGCCGTTATGGAGCTCTTATAAAGAAACTTTCACAGAATACGTAATTAGCAAAAAGGTGGTCATAGTTTTAGGTTCAACTAATTCTCCGCTCGCATGATAATCAAACAGAAAGAGGTACCATATTTTGATGATTTTCACAATTCGTATCATACCGTTATTATTTTTTTAATGTGTATTTTGTGGTAAGTTGTTATTAACATGAGGCAAAAATGTAAATTATAACAGTTTACTATGTTATAATTGTTTCATAAAGGCTGGGTGTATGACGGGTGCTACTAGTAGGGCACGGCATGCTCACTCTTCGCGAACACCAGGTGCAATCACTGAATTTCAGTAAATCATACAAACTGCTTTTACATTTATATCGCCACAATGTCTAATGAAATCTGTCCTGACATAGGGATTTGGAGTATTCTCTGGAGCTGACATTTTTTATCTACCGATTCAATTTTACTACTAACTTTAATCTCACAAAAAGTTATTTTATTAATCGATATGCATTTAAGTAAAAAAGGGGAATGTTATATGAAGGGGAATGTATATATCGTGGGATATAATGTGGGATGTAATGTTCGATTTTTCATTTTCCCAATTTCATTCTTCAGTGTCATCGTGGTCAAGGCTACCTGCTCAACTAACTCCGAATGACATAGTATTACGCAAATATCACTTACAACTAAACATGTCGTTGTTCAAGTACAAAACGGAGTATGCGAGAGATACAAAGTTTCACATTTAAAATAGATCGGCTTTATCAACACCAAATCAAGGGTCAATAGCCCAGAAACGTCGTGTTTACAGTTTAAAAACTTGCAATCCAAAATAGTCACGTTATAACTTCACAAATTTCTAAATGCCTTTAAAGAATTTTATAAAGGTTTATTATTGTCCACAGCATGTAAGTAGTAATACAGTGACCTGGGCCCCGTTCCTTAAAGAAATATTTGGCAAAGATGATCGTTAGTGATTTGTTAAATCCTCATGAAGTTGTTTTTGTCACAGGCTTACGAATGTCGTCGCCAGAGATCGATTGGGAACCGCATCGGTTCCAAAGAGATCTCTTCGCTACGAAAGTCGTAAACCAATGTTATATTTTAACCCTTACGATCAACTTAGCTTAAAATCGCTTTAAGAACGGGATCCTATTTAATGTCCAGCCACCACAAGTGTGGAGGATGTTACATTAAAATATAACCCTTTGTTGTTGTTGTTATATTAATACTTATTTTATTGTCGCTTTAGTTTGGTTTATCACGTTGTTCTGTTGTTTGTTTTTAGTGTTGTTTTTTCATGTTGCTGTTTTCATATAAGGGTTTTGTTTTTATTTTGATTGTTGTTTTAAGTTAGTTTGTTTTGTTTGATTTGTTTTTATAACTTAAGTTGTATTGTTCTTGTGTTCTTCTGTTTGTTTCTGCTGCTGCTGGAATTTGTTTTAGTTAGTTTGTTTGTTTGGATGTGTGTGTGGGCGGGGAATGTTAGGATTTTTCATGATATTCTTTGTGCGTCCTTTTGTTTTAACTCATCGCCGCTAATGACATCTAACGGTAGGCAATGGCAACGTATGGCCCAAAGCCGTGACAGCTGTGCTGAGTTCATCTAATGGCAATGATGTAGTGTCATTTAGACGATGTACTGTAATACATTGTTGTGGGGGTTTTTGGTCAACGAAATAATATAAACGACTTTTACAACTTCCTCATGTCCATAATTAGCAAGAACTGTTTCATGTAATTCTTCAGTTTGGGCTTCCTGATGTGAACTACAGTAACAGTCGAGCTCAGATAACATCTTTAGTGGCCTATTTACAGTTTGCTTTATGTAATCCTGGCAAATTGGACCATTAGGTCGCTTCACCGACTGTCACGTGGCAAACAAGCACGATGCTGTATACTTACTGCAACATGAGTTGGTTATTAACAACCATTACAGCGCTTGAGGCACCAGCTGCTATTTGTCAATATTATTAATATAATTCAGTATCACAAATAATTATCAATATCATATTTCTTCCATTTAATCAGAGACTGTTGACTACTATCGTGTGGTGATTTGTTCAAAACAGCTCCCTGTGGGAGCTGTTTTGAACAAATTACCGCAAGATAGGTTTTCAATAACACGCATTAAGATGACAGTGTTATGTTACATAAAATCCTCCTCCAGG
>JAULCD010291798.1:0-15923 GCA_032361085.1 Calliostoma canaliculatum | reverse complement strand
GTTTATTTAACAGGTGTTCCGTGCAGGACACCTAATACTAAAACTAAGTAAACATCGTGAGACATTTTGCCAACCTTATTACCGAGGCAATGAATCAAGTTTTCACGAATTATGTTCAATGTAGCAAATAGATTAGACACACATGCTTTTTATGAACCTGTCCTGTTCGGGGTTGTACATATTGACAGATCTTGGTAAATATTCTACAACCCTGATTTCTGGCATTTTATAGGCCATTTGCATACCTGTCACAGACTCAGAAGATTGGTAATTATTCTTCATTATTTTCTGAATGTATTCGCATGGTTCTCCTTCATCTCTAAGAGTTACTATTCGTGTTCCTGAACCAATGGCCAGTTTGGCTTTTTCTCGAAGACAATTTGAAACTAATTTTTAATAGTATTACTTTGATGTTGAATACATTATATAAGAACAGTTTGGGCGATGTTTTTCCCCAAACCAAAGTGCCAGAAAAAAAACAAGACAAACATTAAAAACAATAGAAATGATAGTAAAGTCATTTTCGGATCACATACAAACGTTTTCAGATGACTAAAATAACATCGATTTACTAATTGAAGCTTTCACCAAGAAGAAAACAGGAACAAATCCCACATTCTAGTAATGTTAATGAAGTCCAAGAAATGCAGGATATTGTGGTTGCTTCATTTGTTTGATCACCAAGGACTTTTATTTTGAAACTGTACGTAATTTGTTAAAGAAACACCTTATCTGCATGTAATTTCAACGTTAACAGTTTCTTTTTATTATTATGAGGACCCTTTAAATCGGTACAAGCCTGGAAAGCTTGAACGTGTCTTCTCAATTCAAAAGGGAACAAACTTTTGAAAAGCAGCTGTAAGCAGATAGATAGTGAACTTGTCTCTAAGTACATTAAAATATGTGATAACGTTAAAAGCTTTAAACTTATCAGATTTAGTTTTCCCGACTTCCGTAATTGGATCTTGATAATAAAGTAAAGACTTCATTTCCCACTGTGACACCATTGATGCCTACGACTCTAGAAGAAGACGTATTCCGATAGGTTCAGGGCCCCGTTCCTCAAAGCGATCTTAGGCTAAGTTGATCGTTACCAATTTTTGAAACATTGTCTTGTGGAGTTGTTTCTCATCATAGGTTTACGACTGTCGTAGCGCAGAGACCGATTTGGAACCGGTGTCGAATGGCACCGGTTCGAAAACTATCTTTGCGCTACGACAGTGGTAAGCCAATGTTATATTTTAGCACTAATGATCAACTTAACCTAAAATCGCTTAAAGAAACGAAGCCCAGATTGTCAAGACGATTGTTCAAGTTTTACTCGCTTGACCAAGCATTCACTTTACAACAGTTTTTTCTGTAAATTCTGAGTTTACAACGGTTTATAAACCGGAATTATCAGTTTCACACTCACTTGCTAAAAAGTCGGTAATGCAATTCATCGGAGCTGTACAAAACTAATATACAACCACGATCATAGCAGTACACAGTCGGCAAATGCCAACTAAAGGTAATTGTAAAATATTCTTAAATTTGGTATTTTAAACAACGCCCATTGCCCAAATTTTCACTAAATGATTACAACGCTACACTTATTCTAGATTTCTTGGATGTTAACTTTTAGTTGTTCGTAAGTTTACTTTGATGTCAAGTTCTACATGTAGTTTGTTAGTAAGTTGACTCGGATGTCAAGTTTGTGTTTATTTGTAAGTTTACTTAAATGTCAACTTCTAGTTTGTTTTGTGCAGATAAGCCCAGACGTGAAAGCAAGGACATAAATGCCCTGTCAAAGACGAGACGATAGGGCGAAGCGTCACTCATTATAGTTACATTAGCTTATCTCAAAGTAATTACAGATCCAAAGTGATTTCAGCCTGTCTGCAGACTTGAGATGACCGACTGTGTGCTGTGTGCATAGTGCTGTATGCTGTGTGCTGTGTGCCGTGTGCTGTGTGCTGTGTGCTGTGTGCTGTGTGCTGTGTGCTCAGAGATTGGAACAATAAAATAATGGTAAAGTAGTTATGGTAATGGTACAGAAGTAATTTGTATTAACTTTACGACTGATTAGAACAAATTTTAAAAAAACGTTGTAGTTCCGATGACCCGACCTTGCCTACCACATAAGTGCCGACCCTAACTTTTTTTATTATCGTAATGACAACAAATAATATACGTATCATCAACTTAGTTAAAAGCTATTTTATCCTATTGATTTTAAAGTACCGAGCACAACATTTCAAATTCTAACTGATACAGGCTGTTGTAAATCTATCCTGTGGTAATTTGTTTCAAAGAGCTCCCACAGGAGCTTATTAAACAAATTATCACAGGATAGGTTTTCAACAGCCCAAGATGGTCCCGTTTTAAGACTGGCTGAAATCCACTTAGCACTTTAAAATTAATAAATTGATATCAGGAAAAAAATTAAATAAAAAAAATTCCTGACCGACCTTTTTTAAAGACATGTAATAGGAACCACATTTATTTTGTTTGGCCTAACTATGTTAAATCCCAACATCGTTCCTTACAATGTTCGAGCCTTGTGTTATATTCCAGTAACATGCATCTGCCTCAAACAATGACAAAATTACCACAGGATGGTTTCTCAACACCACCAGATGATTACAGTATCCTGTTCCATAAAACAAATTTAGCTATCTAAAGATTAAAGTTATAAAAATATAGTCGGCATTATTTATATGAATCTTAATGTAATAATTTGCACGTACACACGGAAATGCCAATACGTGAGAACATTTATATTTAAGGTCATAATACTGACGCAATGTGTTTTGTTACATATTCTAAAATCGTTCTAAACTTTGCAATTTGATCAAACGCATTGGTGACAACGACTTTAGTATTTTAATACCGACACCATCAGCTAAGTGTAGACTAATTGACCTTTTGAAATGTCCAAAGAAATACAATCTTTAAGAAACATGAAGAAATTTGTTGAGAAGTACAAAGAAATCTCCAGAAATATATCTGACAGGTTCGTCTTTCATCCAGTCCAAGAAGAAAGCCGATGTTAAAAAGTTTCTTTTGAATACCAGATAAAAGAAGACGTGTTGTGTCTCAAGAGTGTGCTGTGATAGACGTGGTTCTGGCTGTAATACATTTATCTGCAGATAACCTTTCTTGTTGTACACCATGTTGTATCTCTATTGTAACATCCCGCTACAAGGTGTGTTTTAGAAAAACGCACTGGAATTAATATAGAAATTATTCAGCGGATTTCTATTGGTTTGATGAGATTTCCGCTGAATAATTTCTCTATATTTTTTAGTGAGGTCTTAAATTTACGACATTGTAAACACTTGGTTGTAACATACAACACACGTCCTGTTACAGGGCCCCGTTTCACAAAGACGTCATAACGTTATAATGTCATAAACCGTGTCACTGGATTAATGAATTTCATTTATAAATGCCAATCATAGTTGTAAACTGTGCGTTTCCTAAAGAAAAAACATGTTTTTCTTTGGAAAGTGCACAGCTTACAACAATTTCTGGCATGTGTAAGCCAAATCCATACGCTCTGTGATTAGGTTTACGACGTCATGAATTTACGACATCTTTTTGAAACTGTACCCATGCCATTGAGACAATTAGTTATGTTTATAATTGCCAAATAACTTTGTGAACTGGCATTCTAAAGACACATTTGTTTTTCTTTAAAAAGTGCACAGTGTATAACGATTTTTTAGGTTTACACAGCTGTAAACTTAACCTATTGGCTCTTGGAGTTTGTTTACGAGGACGTAAACTGACGAAGGCTTGGAGAAACGGCACCCGGAACCGGTTTTTGATAGTAACGTCATAGGACACGACGTCTTCAGATTTTTTTCTGCTGGATGAGCTTGACCTTTCCATATATTTAAAACAATTTAAATTCAAGTCGTCAATGTGAGACGTTTACAAATGCGCCAAAGCAAAATAGTGTTCCTTTTAATGAATACACTTCAACATGTTCCATTCACATGGCCAATACAAGTTTACTGTTTTCAGGCTGACAGACGCTCCCCAGGGCCCGTGCATCAAATTCATGACCTTTGAACTGGCAGCGTCTTGTGAAGATGGTATTGTGACAACTGAAGCAATTTGTATTCTGTTTGTACATGAAACCCTATTCTGTCAGTGATGCTTCCGATTATGAGCTCTGGCCGTGTACTTGCTAGATATGCGCTTGGTGTCGTATTTAATTTGCCAATGGGCTAGGTATATCACTGTCAAACTTCGTTATAAACTGTGCACTTTCTAAAGAAAAACACGTTTTTTTAGAAAGTGTTAAAACAAACCTATTGGCGCAGTAAAATGGGCCCCGTTTCACAAAGACGTCATAACTTTACGACGTCGTAACCATGTTACTGCGTTATGGATTTGGTTTACAAATGCGAAACAATAGTTGTAAACTGTGAACTTTCCAAAGAAAAACTTGTTTACAACTAATTTTGCAATTGTTAACCAAATCCATTAACATGGTGACATGGTTTACGATGTCGTAAAGTTATGAAGTCTTTGTGAAACGGGGGTATGGTATATAAGGTCGTGAATTTACGGTGGTTATTGGAAATGGCAATGTTTATAAACAGTTTATGTTTCAAGAAGATGTGTTCTACACATGACATAAAATAGTTAAAACTGATGGATACTTTAAACACTTGCAATGTTGAACCACTATCATTAAAGTTATGTATCCGAAAATTCTATAATGTATTAATGTTAATAAAGAAGCCTTCAAACTGACATAAACATTTATATCTTGCATTAAAAAAACATGTCAAAATCCAAAGTTAAGTCGCGTTACGATTCTTAGGGACAGATGGTAATGTGTTATCTGATTAGGTGGTTTTCAGTTCTCCAGAGGCAAACTTCAGACATCATGTTGTACCACTTAAAAGAACCTGTATGTCATAAATGACAAAATAATATCATTACATATGACTTTGTTATCTTACATTTAATGTCGTATTGTTTTATTTATACCACAAGATAATACCCTTAATACTCTGGCTATTTCAGACTTTAAACTACGACCATCTTTTGCTGATAAAACATCTCTTCTTGCAATTTGCATAGAAAAGCCCCAGAAATGAGCTTTTTAAAACAAAAAACACAGGATAGGTTGTTACATTTACTTTAAAATTTGAATTTAAAATGTGATAATACTTGGACTTTAAGGGTTACACAATACTCTATAATATTTAACATTTGTCCTTTTATGTTGTAACTGATAAAATTCAGACCCGATTAACCATTGGAGTACTACATTTGATGCATATTTCACACTGTTGCTAACTTGTACAAAACAACCTATCCTGTGATAATCTGTTTTAAACAAATTACTACAGTATAGGTTTCGACAGCATATTTACATTGGGTAATTGAGAAAGAAAATCAGAAAAAATGTGCTGAACATTCTAAGAGTTACCTCCGGAAACAAGCAGAAATTAACCCTATAATTGATTTAGTTTAAAATGCAAACAATGATTTGTCTTAGCATTCCAAGGTTTAAGCGATCAATAGGGACAATAGGCTTGTATCAGATAAAGCACTTAGGCTGCTACTTATCGTCTTGATTGTGCAATTATATATCTCTTTTCTAAACACAGACTAAGAGAAAACACATCACGTCATCTTGAAGAAATGCTGTGAGGGATAGAAAATCAATATAGGTGTCTTAGATTCAGTGCTCTGTGTAGGTTTGTCGATATATAAACTATTTTCCATTCATGATTTGTTACACTGAATATTAGACAACGCATTTACATTATCTTTATGGTTAATACTGTCTTAGTTTTGTGAATAATCAATTTAGATGCTTGAAATGTTCTATTCTTCAGAGCCTCGTTCCTCAAAGTTATCTAAGGCTAATTTGACCGCAAGTGCTAAAATATATTATTGGCTTACGACTGTAGTAGTGCAGAGATCGCTTTGGAACCGGTGCCATTCGGCACCAGTTCCAAATCGATTTCTGTGCTACGACAGTTGTGAGCCAAAAAAAAACCCCAACTGCACAGGGCATTGTTTAAAAAATCACACACAATCATCTTAACACTAAAATCGCTTTGAGAACTGGGCCATTGTCTGTTTCAAGTCTGTCGATATATAATTGGTTATTGTCTTTCATAGTTCCTTACGACTAAATATTCTGAACATTATTATCAATAATACTGACTATGATAATAAAATATCGTTCTGTATCAGTGTGTGTTTCTATAAATAATCCAAACCATTTGGATGCACATGATACCAACTCGGTGAAGTACAACAGTTGTAATGATGATCAGTTGTATTTATATTTTGTAATATGTCTTCGTCACTTAATCTTTGGATTCATGAACACTTAAACATTGTTTCTTGTACAAAACCAAAACATTCAAGATCGTAATGAGAAAGTGAAGTTTGAAGCTTCATATTATGATTATGTAGATTAAGAAAAAAGACACTAAAATATAAGCGCAGAGAGGGGGTAAAGGAGGAGCGGTGGGTTGGGAGGAGATGAAAGTGGATAAATGTAGAATTACATGAACATTATCCTCTAGAAAAAATGTATATAAACTTTTCAGCAGATTTCCATTGGCTTCATAAGATTTCCTAAGGAAAACTCCATTAAACCAATGGAATTCCTTTGAATAATTTATATACTTTTTTTCCAATCATCTTTGGAACATTTTTCTTCTTTACTGTTAACATTGTAGCCTATTTTGTGAGCACATTCTACAAAAGTAATCCTTTATTATCATAAATAACGTTGAGTATATTCGGTTCCATCAAGTGTGTACACGTAAAATAAAAACACTTAATATTTAAATGGACAAGACTTAACGTGTTTACTGATTCATGAGTACTGATTGTCAGGAAACTACTCTAATGTATTTTCTCAGTGTACTATATCTACGCTGGTTAAAAAACTTAGGCCCAGTTTCACAAAACAATCGTAAACTTATGATATTATAAACCGTGTCACTAGGCCAATGGCTTTGGTTTACAAACGCCAAATACTGTTGTAAACTGTCCACTTTAAACGAAAATCTATGTATTTTTGAAATGTTGTGGTTTCTTTACTTTTACATTTATATTGAAAGTACTGACATAACAATTTATGTTAATTAACCATACAGACATGGAAACCCATTTTAAAATAACCTTATGTTATTCATTCCTTCAGAAACCCTTTTTGGTAAAAATATTCTTTTTAACATTTTTTTTATTTTCCCATAGCAGGTAGTTCGTATAACCAAAGTGGAAAATACTTATGTAAAAGCAGTATCTTTTAGGAAAATAATGACTGGGACAATGCTCATTGTTTCTGCTTAAACGTTGATTTGTACATGTGGTGCAATGTTAACACGAATGCATACTTTTGGGGTTACTTATAAATCGGGTTTACATTGTAACGCAAGTAATATTTAATTATCTTCGTTGGAAAAAAATACTTTTAACATTTCACAGCTATATTTGCTTAATTAACGCGCAGTGAAGGTAATCAATACAATAAAATACTTTAGAAAAAGTAAATCATTACACGACTCAAAAACATTATCATAAAAATGGAGGTCACCGTGACAAAAAATAGTCCCTGTTCTTGACTGACAGTTAAACTTCAGGGCCCCGTTTCACAAAGACGTCAAAACTTCACGACGTCGTAAACCATGTCAGTGGGTTAATAAATTTGATCTAAAAATGCAAAAAAAATCGTTGTAAAAAGGTTTTCGTTGGAAAGTGCACAGTTTACAACAATTTTTCGCATTTGTAGACCAAATCCATTAACCCAGTGACATAGTGTACGACGTTATAGAGTTGTGACGTCTTTGTGAAACGGGGGCCATTATCGCTTGTGTGATGTGAAGCACAATAATTTTCAATTTCAGTGCCGAAACAAAACTTTTGCTGTTGAAAATATACCCTGGAATAATTTGTTTTAAAAAGCTTCTGCAAAAGTTCTTGTACATAGAGTACCACATGACATTATTTTAATACCCCATGTTTGTAAAACGTTTATGTTCTAATTTTCCTAATTAGACTTACAGTTAACATGTTGTTACGCTACCGCATGATATCGTACTTTTGTCACTGCATTTCAGTTCAGTGACTTGGTTATCTACTTTTTTCAATTATTGAAACCCCAAAATAAGCTTGATTTGTCTTATTAGTTATTTCAAGAATTAAATACAGAACTGTTTAAAATAAATGGCTAGTAGGGAGTAAGAAATTTTAAAGTAGTTTTTTAAAACAAAACAAGTATCTACTTTACCCTGTTTATTTTAAGAGACCATCTACTTTCCATCAACCCAACAACAACAAAATTAATATCCTTTTTTTGATATTCTTAAGAGGCATTTAGAAATTGTTGTTAAAATATATTACAAGACCATTTTAAAGCCATTATTCAATGGAAAGTGCGCAGTTTAAAACAGTAATGACATTAGAAACTAAACTTATGGGTGGAGGGTAAATCAGCAGAAAGCTGTGAAGTTGAAGAAATTTCTCCTATCATTACGTGCTCTGCATGTGGACAGTTGCTTAGTCAAGCTTCATCGTCAGTTGACAAGCCCAGTGATCCGTGGTCACTGCCTGGACATTGACAGACAGCAGACCGCTCGCAATGAACCCAGTTAGATGAAGCCATGAGTTTGTTTGTGGACAAAAGTTTGCTGACATCTTGTTTGCGTTCAACGCAGATATTCAAGGACATAGCTTACACACAAATGATAAAATCGTTGTAAACTGTGCACTTTCTAAACAAAAAAATACTTTGGAAAGTGTACACTTTACAACAATTTTGACATTTGTGAACTAAACCAGTGGACCGAGGATAAATCAGGAGAGAGCTGTCAAGTTGAGGGAATCTCTTTCACAATTACTTTCTGTACACATGTGTCTTGTTTGCAGTCCACACATAGAAACTAACAGGCTATTTCGAAGACGAAATGCGTCCACGATTGTAGCTCTTGAAAAACAAATACAGCATTACGTATACTGTGACATTAAAGGAGCAAAACAGATACGTAGCAAAATAGACTTGGATGAACACTGAACCAAGTGGTTTGGGGTTTTCCTTTAAATTTACAAAGCTAATAGTGAATTTTACTAGAAAAATGTATAGAAATTATTCAGCAGATTGGAAATCTCATCAAACAATAGAAATCCGCTGAATAATTTCTATACATTTTTCCAGTTGTATTCATTTGAGAAGCAGTAGGCTCGTGGTAAATGAACTGACAGCTGCTAAGTGGAAATATTGACACGTGTTTAGTGGGGCAAGTACAGACTTTACATTGATTTTGGTGTTTACAAACAGACCCTGTTTGCTCTATGAAACCTATCACCTGAATCCACAATTCACCAGACCTTTATAGACGTGTATGAGTACTTCAAAGTAACAGCTCAAGCAATCACTGTGTTGATGGCATTTATAGGATTTCCTAATCGCTTTGTACTATGGATGATAATGTCAATCTTCTTGTCTGAAGGTACTTAACTGCACATTGACTGGGATGTGATGAGATGGTGGACAATAAAACTGCATTTCCTCTTGGGGGTAGAGTGTCCATAGCGTTCCCAAGGAACATACAAAAATCTGTAACTCCAAATAGAATGTTTAAAACCCTTTGGTATTGGCTTCAGTGGACAGCCATCATTAGTCTCCAAAGGGAATTCCAAACTATTACAGTGTTGAAAACCTATCATGTGGTACTTTGTTTAAAAGCTTTTTAGGAACACGTTCAAAGCATTTCTACAACATAGCTTTCAAAAGCACAAATTGATCAAAGTTTCAAGTTGTGCAAAGCACGTTTGTTTCCAAACTCTCCTAAACAAATGTGACAAACTGTATGGATGATCAACTTCTTTATTGCACAGTAGCGATAGCTACTGTGCAATAAAGAAGTTGATCATCTAAAAAGTTTGTCACATTCTGTACTCACAACTTCTAAAATGCATCTCAAACAATTTCTTCAAACAATGCAATTGATCAACCAATGTCGTTTTAAACTACTCATGTCGTTTTAAATGTTTAGCGTGGCTGACAGTTATTATCATCAAAGTGTGTTCGTGTGCTGATCTTGGATAAATGTTAAGGGTAAGTGTTCCGAGGGATTTAAGTATCCTAAAAGGCACATTACATTGTATTCTTATACATTATGTTGTGTCAAAATTATTTCGTAAAATGTTGAAAAACCTATCTTGTGATTATTTGTCAAATGAGCTCTTGAAGGTGTTTTTTTTAAATGCCAGTGTGGCGTTGTAGAAAACAAACCCAACACTCTTATTATTTGAAAAGGGACATATTTTCGCAATCATAAAAGGGTTAATATTAATAAAATGAAAACGTCAACTTATTTTGAATAGTGTTTGACTGCTAAAATACCCGATAAAGGTATTTTAAACAATTGGCAGGTATAGTGTTTTTAGCGTTTACATGAACGAAAAACAGTCTCCTAGATTGGACTCTTTAAAGACATTTAGAAGTTGGTGTAGTTAAAACACTATTATAGATTGCAACTTCTTCAATTGTAAAGCACTGTGTTTCTGGGCTAGTCCTTGCCCCTTTGTCAGATATAACACGAAATAATATGGATTGCAACTTCTATAATTGTAAAGCACGACGTTTCTTGTCTAGTCCTTGTCCCTTTGTTAGGTGACCTAAAGAAGGGACAAGGACTAGCCCAGAAACGTCGTACTTCACAATTACAGACGTTGCAATCCATAATATTTTGTGTTATAATTCCCGAGATTAGACACTGTACAAAACACTTGAAAGACAAATAAGCTGACCAGAATTCCCTGCAGACAATACACACTTTGGTTATTATCTCTAGTCTTGACTGTACAACTCCATGTTTCTCTACAGTGAACATCAAGCGAACAGACAATGCATCAAACCATCCTTGCTGTAACCACTTTGTAATTGATTAACTCTGGGCTTCGTTTCACAAATCTGAAGTAAAATCGACGACAACCTAAATCACTTCACTGGGCTCTTTGGTTAGGTTGTCCCAAAAATGTGTGCACTTTCCAAAGAAAAAAGTAAGTGGAAACGGTTTTCCAAAATACTCTTCAGCTTCGCACTTGCACATGGCAGAGTTCAGATAGTAAACTATTTTGATTTTCTGTGACATACGGGTTCTTGTAAAGTGGTGCCACCTTCACTTCTTAGTCTGCCTGACTTGTCACTCTCTGGAGAATTGAGAAGCCGTAATTTAATAACACTTTGACACTTTGTCGCTTACAGCCCGTGACAGCATCTGAACATTTACAGTTATTTTTTGTGAGTCAAAAACATTTACTGAAACACTGGCGCTACATAAGAAGCATTTGGGTACATGTAAATGTGGTAATCTTGTAAATAGTCAAATACCTTCCGAAACGTTCTGGACCCTGTTTTACAAAGACGTCATAACTTTATGACGTCGTAAACTATATGTATCTGGGTTTATGGATTTGGTTTACAAATGCCCAAAAATATATGTAAACTGTAAACAAGTTTTTCTTTGGAAAGTTCACAGTTTTCAATGATTTTTGGCATTTGCAAGCCAAATCCACCGGCTCAGTGGTTAGGTTTACGACGTCGTAAGTTATGACGTCTTTGTGAAACGGGGGCCTGTTCTTTATTGTAAGTGAAGGACAACACAATTTGAAATCTCAATCTCCAAATTCATCAAAACTAAAGGATAATTTCAAATGATCTTAAATAACGAGGGAAATTAAATGACACGATAATTGTATTCTTAACAGTTAAAATAAGTTTGAAAAGATTTAAAACTGTGGCCAACTTGATGTTGCTTGAAACCAATCTGGGCCCCGTTTCACAAAGACGTCATAACTTTACGACATTTGTGAAACGTGGGCCTGGTGTGAGAGAAGTCCTTGAACTTAACAGCTCTCAGCTGATTTACCCTCGACCTATTGGTTCAGTTCAAAACTGTTGTTAACTTCGGATTTACCAATGAAAAGTCCTCAACGATATTATAATTTGTAAACAAAACTATTTCTGTTTGACAATATTCAGCTTACAACTATTTTAGTATTTCGATTCTCTTAGGAAAGTGCACAGTTGGCAACGATTTTAAACCGAATCCACTATTCCAGAGAAAATTAATCTGATAAAGGGTAGAACAAGACAGTAGACAATGAAATAAAACCACATTATCTCTGGAATGCAAAGAGTCGATAGCAGTCTTAATGGCCACATTGGAAGTTACTCATCCTATGTTAGCTCGGGACATTACCCAGACGCGAGGTTTCACATTGTATCTGCTTTCTCAACAACAAAACTTAGATTGAGTATCTTTAAAGGTAACGCACAGTAAATATTTATGTTTGAAATGTTTGCAGGTTTACAGTAAAAGGAGAACAAAGCTCATATGATTTAATGTAAATCAGTTAAATTATTCTACCATTATTCAGTTATCTTTCCTACGAAACTATTCCTCCCTATTTCACCCTGATCCTCTCTGTTCCTATATTTTGCTTTATGCCTTTCTTCATCTACATTCACATATCATGAAGTTTCAAACTTCACTTTCTTATTAAGATTTATATTTTTTGTTTTCTCCGAAATATTTTGTTTTGTACAAGAAGTATTGTTCAAGTGTTCAGTCATTCAAATATTCTGTTACGTAGATATATTACAAAGTATAATTAAATACTGATCTTCCTTACAACTGTTGTACTCGATTTGATTTCATGTGCGTCTCCAAATGTTTTGGATTATTTACAGAAACATACACTGATATAGAACAACGTTTTATTATCAGCGTCAGTATTATTGGAAAACATGTACCGAATATTAAAAAAATAACAAACCATAAAAAACCACTATATATCGACAGACTTGAAACAGACATGGGCCTCATTTCTCAAAGCGATCTTAGGCTAAGTTGATTGTCAGTACTAAAATATAGCATTGGGTTACGACTGTCGTAGCGCAGAGATCGTTTTGGAACAGGTGTTATTCAACACCGGTTCCAAACCAATTTCCGCCGCACGACAGTCGTAAGCCTATGATACGAAAAATATCCACAGACTATTGTTTCAAAAATCTATTTCAATTGACTCAACACTAAGATCGCTTTGAGAAACGGGGCCCATAAGAAGAGTACATTTTATGCATCTCGATTGATTATTCACAAAAGCCCTACAACATTTACAAAAGATAATAAGATACTCAGGTTAACAGACCATGAAAGGAAAATATTTTATATATCGACAAAGCTACACAAAACACTGAATCTGAGACATCTATATTGATTTGCAATCCCTCACAGCGATTACACAAGATGACGTGATGTATTTTCTCTAAGTCCTGTGTTCAGTGAAGAGAGATATAATTGCACAATCAAGACGAGAAGTAGCAGCCTAAGTGCTTAATCTACTACAAGGCCATTGTTCCTATTGATCTCTTAAACCTTGGAGTGCTAAGACAAACGTTTTTCATGTTGTTATTTTTTAAAACAAACAAGGTGTAGGTTGTGATTCCTGCTCATATTGAAGGGAGTATTAACCGTTACAGTACTAAAACACTTTTATTTCTCGTTTTGCGTCCAAATTCGAACGTAAACCAGCTGTCAAAACGTATACCACAAGATAGGTTTTTACAGTACAAGGTTGTCACAGTTTGAGATCTAAATTAAATCAAACTGTGCACTTTCAAATTAATAACTTGTTTACAACGACTTTTTTAACAATTTTTACGAAGCCCACTGGCAAACCAAATCTGCTCGCCAAGAGTATATTTGCCCATTGCACAGCAATGGGCACTGCACAGAATATAGTCCCTGGACGCAACACCATACAAACTGTTTCTGTCGTCACAAATGCCATCCTCATCAGAAACTGTTACTCCAATAGTCATGAACTTGATGCACGGGCCCAGGGGAGAGTCTGTCAGCCCGAAGACAGTTGAATAGTATCCCCCCATTTGAATAAAAAAAAGTTGGAATGGCTTTCATTTAAGAGAACTCAATTTGTCTTGGCTGCATTTGTGCACGTCTCACATTGACGACACCGACAGAATGTGTTAATTAAATACTGAAGGGTCAAAACCATCCAACAAAGGGTACCTTTAACCGTGGTTAATCGTTTGAAAACAGAACACATACAAACAGGACATCCAAAAGACGTACAGACAATGTTGAACTCTTAAAAACCGGTTTTGCCTATAACATCGTAAACAACTTTCACGTTGTGGGCAAAGTCGGGTTATCGGAACCACAACGTTTTTTTTAATTTTGGCCTTGTCAGTAGTAAAGTTAATCAAAAAAATACTTCTGTACAACTACTTTTACCATTATTTTATTGTTCCAATCTCTGAGCACACAGCACACAGCACACAGCACACTCAAGTCTGCAGACAGGCTGAAATCACTTTGGATCTGTAATTACTTCGAGATAAGCTAGTGCAATTATATTGACTGACGCTTCGCCCTATCGTCTCGTCTTTGACAGTGCATTAATGTTAATCGTTGCTTTCACGTCTAGCTCTCTGCACAAAACAAGTGTAGCGTGGTTGTAAGGATTTGCAACTATTTTAGCATCACAATAATCTACTGCAAATTGGCTCACTTGCCTAATGGGTTGGTTTCAAATGGCAAACTCGTTGTGAGGTATTTTACTTTGGCATTTGTTAATCAAACGCATTAACTTTCTGTATACTGCTGTGATCGCAGTTGTAAGAATGCACAAACAATGTAGCGTTGCAATGTTTTGGTGCAACTAGGCCCCGTTCCTCAAAGCGATCTTAGGCTAAGTTAAACGTAATGGGGCCGTCACACTATTACGTTCTGGTTAGCGTTCTATGACGTTTGAGGAAACGTTGGTAGTCGCCCATGGTCGCTGGGATAGCGCCAGAAAAGCGTTGTGTGAACGCTAGTGAACGTCGGTGATCGCCGGGAATCGGCGGAGAACACTGGTCCGGAAAAAAAGTTTTGAACATGCACAAAAGTTCTCACTGAGACCAGCGTTCTTCAATGTTTAATTTTAAACGCTGCAGAACGTTTAGGAACGTTCGTAGAACGTTTTACTAACGTTTGTCGAGCGTTGCACGCGTTCGGCTATCGTAAGTCTTTCGTTACTCTAGCGTTACCTGGTTGTTACTAATCGTTTGCTTTGCGGTGAACGACTCACTGGAGACCTGTCAACGACCGCTGAACGGTCCTCTAGCGCACGCAGCGTGTGACTAAAGTCAAACGAACATTATTCGAGCGTTTCCCGAACGTCTATGCATATGGGTATATAAATCGATGCTTTCTAACCGACGTTCCCTAGCGTTCACACAACGCTTTTCTGGCGCTATCCCAGCGACCATGGGCGATTACCAACGTTTCCTCAAACGTCATAGAACGCTAATCAGAGCGTCATAGTGTGACGGCCCAATTAGGTACACGTTAATCACACGCCATATGTGTCATCCCCATTCTAGAACGCTCAAAAATTTAACGATTGAATGTTCAGAGAACGTTGACCAGAACGTCATGGTGTGACGGCCCCATAAGCTACTTTGAAAACAATGTCCTGTGGAGTTGTTCCCATCATCGATTTGGCACCGGTTCCAAAGCGATATTTGCGCTACGACAGTCGCAAGCCAATGTTATATTTTAGCACTTACGATTAACTTATCCTAAGATCATTTTGCGGAACGGACCCTACACAGCTTCGATCACGCTTGTAAGAATATATCGCAGACCAGTGAGCATTGAGCCAATAAGGTTGGTTTGTAAATGACAGAATGGTTGTAAAGTTTGCATTTCCCCCAAAATAACTATCGAATTCAAATCTTTGTGAACTTTGCACTTTCTAAAGAAAACTATTGAAATCAAAATGGTTATAAACTTTGGACTTTTTGGACTTTACTTTTAACGCACTAAATATAGATTCTGTTGTTAAAAGAGGTAACAGACACAATAGGAAATCGCATG
>JAULCD010291688.1:0-7500 GCA_032361085.1 Calliostoma canaliculatum | reverse complement strand
ATAATTTAAAACAATTTACAAAAATATATTTTTGTCTGATGAAACTCAGGAGAGATTAAATATGACCAGGTTGAACTGTTGAACGCGCGTCACGGGGTGTCAGCTGTGTGTAGTTACGGATGTAGATGTATGTATTCAGAACGAGTTTGTGTAGTTACGGATGTAGATGTATGTATTCAGAACGAGTTTGTGTAGTTACGGATGTAGATTTATGTATTCAGAACGAGTTTGTGTAGTCACGGATGTAGATTTATGTATTCAGAATGAGTTTGTGTAGTTACGGATGTAGATTTATGTATTCAGAAC
Source organism: Calliostoma canaliculatum (assembly GCA_032361085.1). Lineage (NCBI taxonomy): Eukaryota > Metazoa > Mollusca > Gastropoda > Trochida > Calliostomatidae > Calliostoma > Calliostoma canaliculatum. The sequence goes on along the minus strand of JAULCD010291688.1, from coordinate 7,194 downwards.
GAGTTTGTGTAGTTACGGATGTAGATGTATGTATTCAGAACGAGTTTGTGTATTTTATTTTTAAGAAATTGCGAATAATTAAAACCCCACGTACTGTGTACACTACATACTTTTACAATTAATTCTTTAAAATGATCATTCACAGTTTTACAATGAGTGTAATAGTTTAGTTTACAAAAACAAATTAAAAAAATAAACTAATCATACAAAAGGTAAGTATGTATTCGCACATGACAATATATACAAGAGAAACCAGGATGTATATTTTAAAAGCATTATGGTGAAACTTCTGTAACTGTTAAGTTTACACCAACAACGCTGGCCTGCCCGACGGTGTTTAGTTTTACATTTTACATTTACTGTGCAGTTAATTTCATACAGACGCCGTAGTAACAATCACCTGTCAAGCGTGTTTGGTGCAGGGACACATTGTATACACTCTCACAGTTTATTATTAATTCATTTTATAGTACGTTCAGTTTAATGTTTTGAATTTGATTTTACAACGTGATAAAAAATGTTGTCAGGTGTTGTTTTGGCATCACTGTGTTTGGGAACAAAGAAGCTTAGCTGCGTTAACAAGTTAGAATCAGTTTTACCATAACTGTAAATTATTCATGCACGCGGGAGTATTCACAAATGGGAAGACGAACTTACGAATAAAATATACCCTCTTGTAACGTATTTCAAGAGCAACTAAGGCAAGTTTAAGAAAGGCTTCTTTTGAAAAAAAATATTGTAATAATAAATTCCTTGGTGAATCCATAAATTGTTAGCCCCTAATTGAAAATGTTGGCTATGAGTTAGACCTGCCTTTTTGCTAATTAAGAATAAACTAAACATAGATACATCGGAATTCGTGAGATGTAAACACGATTATCTGCAGCCGATGAAATGTTGCTCGACATAAAAAGGACGTTTGTGACCGACGCTTGTAGATACTAGTTACTTAAAAATATAGAAACACTGAGGCCAACATCAGTTATACTTTAAAGAGATAAATAGTTTATAAACGTGTCACGCGTTTTAATTACATTTTCACATAAAAAAATATAATAGTTGCATAAAATAGATGTAATACAAAAGCTGAGTAAAATTAATGCCCAACCTTGAGGCTTATGAGACACAGTGAAAACATTAATATACGCTCATATACGTACATATACATATACATACACATACACACACACATCGAACCATATATACACGTATAAAAACAAATACAATTAAAGTTGCGAACAACCTTTAGAGCTTTGCTTGAGATTTAACAGAGAGAAAAAACAAACTTTTATGTAAAAGATTGGGCATTTTTTTCATAAAACACATAACTGAAAACGCCTAAGCAAGCGATTACTGTGACTGCAGTCATGAGTGCCACTGTATCACTTGGTTGTTACTGATAAAACACTAAATAACTTATCCCTGGGTTAAATATTAACGGAGACTGTTAAGAATTAAAAACAATTTAACCATGCACTGTTAACAACACAACTTATCAATCGAAACGGTAGCCACAGAGACGTTTGTACGTGCGCATCGCTCAGAAGCAGTAGATAGCCCAGCGCTTCGCAAATGCCATTATTTGCGGTGTCTTTTGTGTGTAACTTTATTAATTTTAATCCTACGAGCATGTTGTCGTTGGAAAGCCCAGCTTATGGACAACATGGCGACGGCGCAAAGTTTCTCTTATTCTTACAAATAGCGATGCATATGTTTTGTACAGTGGAAATATCTGAAATTGAGGGGTTAAAAATTTATGGCATGATTGCCACTAAACTTTGCACAGTTATGCATAACACTTTTCACAGAAGTTATTAGCAATACTTTTGGCTTATGAACGGTGAACAGTTTGCAAATTTATTAGTTTAGTCAGGAAAATATCGGCGAACAAATGATCTGTAAATATATTCATTCATTAAAAAGAAGAAGTTAAATTCAAGATAGAGGCTAAATCAAGCATTTTCATAATGAAATGTAACATAAAAAGTGTAGCTTATGTGACGCTCTATAAACCTGTAACGTGTCATGGTTTTATGTTCATTAGTTTTTGTGCAACGGCGAAAAGTTTAAATTTGACCAAAAGCGAAAAATACAAGAAGGCGGCTAAGATAAGTATTTTTCAAACAAGCATGTAACATAAACATTGTAGCGCATGCTATGCTCTATTAAACTGCAAACATTTTATAAGTTTATATTTAACAGTGTTTGTGAAATACTTAAAAGTTGAAATTTGACCGAAAAAACGTTCTTTAGGTCAAAGGTCAATTTGACCGAAAGTCACGTGGCCTACATGATCGATAGATACTATCCTTTTATCTCCATACCCTAGCGATATTTTTTTAATTTTTTTTATATTAATTATATTCTTCTTCATCTGTAAGTTTCAGAAGAGAAGGTTTGCAAAGTCGGGGGTTTAATAAATCTGAAGAATTTTAAGTTCCCTTATTGAAACCGTCGTAACTTTTTTGTCGGACAGCTATAAAGTACACGTTTCTTAAAATTGAAAACAATTTCCAATGATTTAAACAGTTGATAATCAGATGATTACTTTTGATGTTCTGGCTCATGACCCTTAAATTTTGTGCATAATCACCAGGCTAATATCTGTTAAAATTCCAATGTTGGTCTAAATAGGCCCCGCAGAACGTGCGGACGAGTAATTTAAAAAAATAATAATCAAATAATCCTTGAACTCATTTGTAAAAATCACAAAATTGAACATTACGACTGAGATAAACATTTTAGAAAAATCGAGTAACTTGAAAGTTGTAGTAGTACGGTAGATTAGGTAAAAATCGTTCAAAATTTGAAAAAAGTGTGAAAATTTGCACACTGGTAGAGTTTTGGATACTATTTCATATTCGAGCGGGACACACGTGATCTGACTACAAATGTGGCCGCCATCTTGGTTTCCAAAATGGCCGCCATCGAAACACAAATTTGTCAATATCTCAGCTCACAGGACACATATAATCTTGATTTAAGTTGCTAATTCTATGTTTGCATACCTAAGGAATGCAATAGAATTGACTAAAATACTCTATTTTAAACTTTGTATGTCAAACTTTAACTTTAATTAAGAAAAACATGTGAGGAAAAATCGCATGTTAGCTTCTCATTTATTTAAAAGATATGGCCTAGAAATGAGAATCATGAAACTATGAATGGGTTGTTTCAGCGGCCCTATGATGTAATGGCGAGTGTATTAAGTGTTCAATTGTATTAACTTCATCACATTGATAGATGTGCTAGTGCTGCTGTAACAACTTTTTTTTCTTTTGAGGAAGGGGAAGAGTAGGAGGAGTCTGTTAAATCAGAAGTTCCATTTTACTAACCCAATTACACTACGTAACGATGCCCAAAAAAGTAAAAGTTAATGGACCGTGGTGAAGGAACTTCCTAAAAAGCATGGTGTCCTCAGGTGTATTTTGTAACGAACTGCCAATTGTGTGTGATTAGTAAACAGGGCACGGTGGGAAAACTTGTTCATCCTACAAAATATTGGGAAATTGGTAAGGAAAATGGCTGCAAACCGTTTGATGTGAACAGTTTTGGAAATTAATATGATTAATTGATTACCACATGACGCCAATATTATTAGACTGGACACTGTGAAGGGATTGAAGTTACCTTTAAATCAAACAAAGTTACGTGAAATATGACAACCAGAAGCTCCAGCATGCTCAAAAGCGGAAAGCTAAAACAGATACAAGATTTGAACCACGTTCACTTAGACTCAGCAAAGTGTAGATATTTCAATGGGCAGGACAAAGAGTTGCCGTTTCTGTGATGAAGATGACACGAACAAACAACTCTACAATTAAAATCAGATCGTCGTGTTTGTTATATACTACAATATAGAAGGTTGTTAGAACAACTCACTCAGGGTGTCATGCACGCCGGAATTACTAGATATCATCTGAGTTACATGACAGCACTGAATGGTACTATGTATGGAAATTCAATGCTTGCCAAGGAACAGGATGATCCAAAGAACAAAAGTGATAGTCTTGTTATGATAGAGATTGTGTCCTACATAGAAGTTTTTTAAGATAAATATGATGAAAGTCGACCAGTCTTCAAGTTGTCTGTTATTTGAAAGAGTTTACGAGAACAAAACCAAAGTGGAAGTGATTCTTATATTTAATTTATACAATATGGGATGCTATTAAGATATTTTGCTCCAACAACGATAATGATGGCATTTGGCACATACTGCATTAAAAGTTAGGTGAGACATTTTCACAAAATAATATGCCTTCGATGGATTACTGAAACATGGATGTCAAAGGAATACTGTTCCCAAAGGTGTACTTTCTCTTATTAGAACGATCGGAAGAGGACTAATTATCCAATATCAAAAGCAAGCATTAAAACTCCGTAACACAGGTAGTCCTGTCTCTACCTTAGTTTATTGTGGTAAATGCAAAACAAACATCTAACGAATCGTTAGGATATCAAACATGTCATTTAAAAACGAGAGATACTCCAGTCGACTAATATATTGGTTTGAAAATTCATGCTAAAACAAGACAAAGAGGGCTGTCATCAAGTTGTGAACTGTATATTATACGATAGGACAAACGAAATTTCAGTCTTGCATAGTGTGGCAAAAATGGATGTATTTACCCATCTACATTGAAGGGTGATGTGTTCACTGTTGGGTCTGTAAATAATATTGAACCGAACCCCACTTCAAGGAATGCTATGGATTCATTTCATGGGGCAGCCAAATCATTTTATACATTATGATGGTTTTTCAGATGGTTTTCTGCAATTAAACACTATCAGCTGAGACAATACAGTGACGGGAACACCTGTGTGGAGAACTCTGATATGCTTGCCTCTGATGTTGGATACTTAGTTCTCTTATTAAGATTAATCTAAAGAGAGCAAAAACACTTTCAGGAATAGTGTCCCTTTACATCCAGGTTTCAAGGATTCATTAAAAGCATATTTTGGTGATAATGTCTTTCCTCAATATGTGTGCAGCTTGTTCCAAATGAATTGCATCATCATCATCATCATCATCATCATCATCATCATCATCATCATCATCCTCCTCATCATCAACGTTGTTGGAGCAAGCAATCTTAGTAGCATCCCCTAGATTGAAACTGTACACACACATCATTTCCTGACTTGTTGTTGTATCTCTCGTTTGAAGTTAAACTTGTCAGTGTATGTTTTAGTCCTGTTGTATTAGCTTTTTTTAAAGTCTGAATATTCTCCTTGATGCTGAATTTATAAAGCATTTCTAAATAACACAATTTGAAGACTGGTAAAATTGCATCATGTTCATCTTGGTGAACTTATATGTAGGACACAAGCTCTGCCAATCCAAGGCTATCATCTTTGTTTATTTTCTAATACGAGTATTCAGTGCTATCAAGCAACTCAGATGAAATCTCACATCTCCGGCATGCATGTCACACATTCTAACAGCCTCCTCTATTGTACATATGCGTTTACTCACAAACACGACGGACGGTCAAGTTTGTATGTATGCCCATTATGGTTTCATCTCCATTACAGAAAAGGCAACTCTTTGTCCTGCTCATTAAACCAACCCTATTTTGTCGAGTCTGACTGGACATGGTTCAAATATCTCTTTATAGCCTTCTGCTTTTGAGCAAGCTGGGACTTATGGTTGTCATCTTTGTTCCTGCACTTTGTATGTCGTGCAGCTCTGTTTAATTTAAAAGTAACTTAAAATCCTTTTCCACTGTCCAGTCTTATGATATTGGTTTCTTTGGTAAGCAATTGATTTTATTAAACTCCAAAAATGTTTGCAGCAAACGGTTTTGTAGCCACTTTCTTTATCAGTTTCCCTATATTTTCTAGGATGAACACGTTTTTTTACCATGTCCTGTTGACTAATCACACACAATTTCCAGTTCAGTACTGGCTCCCGAGGACACTGTTTTTTCTAAGGGAGTACCTTCATCAAGACCTATCAACTTTCACTTTTGTTAAAGTTAATACAATTGAACACTTAATACAGTGGTCCTTGCACCATAGGACCCCTGCAACAACTCATCATGTTGCTATGCTGTGATTTAATAAATTAGCAATAGAAAATATGTGGTTCTTATTTCTAGGCCATATCTTTCAAATATATGAGAAGCTAACATGTGGTTTTATTCTGATAAAGGATAGTATATAATTTTGACGTAGAAAATTTAATAATAGAGTATTGTAGTCAATTCTATTGCATTCCTTGGTTATAAAAACACAGGATTAGCCACTTAAATCAATACTTTATGTGTTCTGTGAGCTGAGATATTGGTAAATTTGTGTTTCGATGGCGGCCATTTTGGAAACCAAGGTGGCGGCCACAATGGTAGTCAGATCACGTGTTCCGCTCGAATATGAAAGAGCATAAAAAATCCTAACAATGTGCAGATTTTCACACTTTATTCACATTTCGAACAATTCGACCCTTATTGCCACCTAATCTACCGTACTATTACCTAATGGCTGCTATCTTCATAGAAGGGCACATGCCCAGTTGAAACGATTTGGGTGTCTGTAAACCAAAACCATATTTGTCTTCGAAGTTGTACATTTTACAACGAGTTTGACTTTTGTAAACCAAATACATTGACCCAGTGGTTGATTTAGCCTTAATTCCTGCTCATCTCTAATCACTAGTTTGCAGAAAGAAATACTATGAAAGTCGTTATGACATGAAGTTTGAATAACATATACAGTTTACAACGATTTTGGCATCTGTAAACAAAAGCCATAAGTGCAGTGTTTTGAGATCATCGTGGCCAAGCCACGAGCTTAATAAATTTCATTAGGCCAAAAGGTTTAAAAAAAATATTTGCGATTCCCATTACCCGACCTTGCCTACATTACGGGTGCCGACCCTATTTTTTTGGATCATAATGACAATAAATAACATTGTTTCATCTACTGCAGCTGAAAACCTATTTCATCTTATTAAGCCTTAAAGTGTTGAACACAACATCTGCAGATTTTAGTTTTCAAATTCCAACTGATACAGGCTGTTGAAAGAGCTCTTTTAAACAAATTATCACAGGATAGGTTTTCAACAGCACAAGACGGTCACAGTTTTAAGAATGGCTGAAATCCACTCAGAACTTTAAGGGTTAAAATTTGATATGAGGAAAAATAGTTCGATAAAAAAATAATTTCCCAAGAGACCTACCCTAAAATAAAGACACG
>JAULCD010291577.1:0-10054 GCA_032361085.1 Calliostoma canaliculatum | reverse complement strand
ATCTTGTGCTGTTGAAAAACTATTCTGTAATAATTTGTTTAAAAGAGCTCCTGTAGGAGCTCTTTTAAACAAATTATCACAGAATAAATGTTCAACTGCCTATTTAGATTTGATTTAAAATTGACAAATAATAAGACAAGCTGTTTGAGGGTTAACTAGTACAAGCTCCCTTCTCACTGGAAATAAAAAATTGTCAATGGCCAATTTGCTTTTGACATGGCCCCTTTGATCAGTTTTGGCAGGATGTGCTGAAATAATTACTAAATACCTGTTATTTTGACTAAGCAATGTCAATTTGTACTGTACTGCACTGTGCTGTACTGTGCTGTACTGCACTGTGTTGTGCTGTGCTGTGCTGTGCTGTGCTGTGCTGTGCTTTACTGTACTGCCCTGTACTGTCCTGTGCTGTACTGCCCTGCACTGTACTGCCCTGTACTGTGCTGTACTGCCTTGCACTGTGCTGTACTGCCCTGCACTGTGCTGTACTGCCCTGCACTGTGCTGTACTGTACTGCCCTGTACTGTGCTGTACTGCCCTGTCCTGTACTGTACTGCCCTGTACTATATTGTACTGCCCTGTACTGTGCTGCCCTGTACTGTGCTGCCCTGTACTGCCCGGTCCTGTACTGTGCTGCCCTGTACTATATTGTACTGCCCTGTACTGTGCTGTCCTGTACTGTACTGCCCTGTACTATATTGTACTGCCCTGTATTGTACTGCCCTGTACTGTGCTGCCCTGTACTGTACTGCCCTGTACTATATTGTACTGCCCTGTGCTGTACTGCCCTGTGCTGTGCTGCCCTGTACTGTGCTGTACTGCCCTGCACTGCACTGTGCTGCACTGCCCTGTACTGTGCTGTACTGCCCTGTACTATATTGTACTGCCCTGTACTGTGCTGTACTGCCCTGTACTGTGCTGTACTGCCCTACACTGTGCTGTACTGCCCTGTACTGTGCTGTACTGCCCTGCACTGTGCTATACTGTCCTGCACTGTGCTGTACTGTCCTGCACTGTGCTGTACTGCCCTGTACTGTGCTGCCCTGCCCTGCACTGTACTGTGCTGTACTGCCCTGTGCTGTGCTGTACTGTACTGTACTGTGCTGTGCTGTGCTGTGCTGTACTGTACTGTACTGTACTGTACTGTACTGTACTGTACTGTACTGTACTGTACTGTACTGTACTGTACTGTAATGTACTGTACTGTACTGTACTGCCCTGTACTGTGCTGTATGTAGATGTCTAAACCCAACTTGCTTGGGCCCATTGTTTTTTTGTTTTTTAAACTTTGGATCAGACATATATTACAAAGATCAATTTAAGATTTAAGTTTCTTTTAAAGGGAGAAAAAATCTGGTTTGTGGGGAAACTTGACTTAGACAGTCTAGTTTACACAGATTCTGGCAAAATAGACAGTTATGGAAATGGCACTCAAAGAGTAGTCTCAATTTTCAAATTACATATTATATTTAAGGGGGAAATATATGAAGTAAGTAAAATGTTAAACTGCATTTAAATACAAATTTTACAAAACAGTACAAAAAGTATCAGGTGATCAAAGTTCAGGGTCCCCCTCAACTTGATATAAAATTAAACTTTTCATTACATTGTAGTGTTATAAATCTATCCTGTGATAATTTGTTTATAAACGAATCAGTCCTGTGTTAACCCTTACCATGCGGCATAGTTTTAGAGAAGTTATCTTGAGCGGCATGTTCCGGAATTTGTAAGAATTTGCACACCCCGATTAGTACCAAACTCAACATTGCCATCTGTCTGTCCATGCAGCTCATGGAAATATCCAGGTCAGGCTAGTAGCCTGACCTGGATATTTTCATGAGCCGCACAGTAAGGGTTAATAGACACTGAAATAAACTATCGTTGCTGCTAGCCCTGTAAGAGTTTTTTATCACATTTTATCACAGCTATTGTTAGTTATCACATTTAAAAGCAAAAAGTGAATACAGTTTTGGGTCCTACATAACCACGTTATTATGCAGCTTTGCGTAGCCTCTCACTAGACAAAGCTATGCTCTCCATCCACTTGCTGACTTCTGGGATGGGCTGAGGACTGGTCAGTCCCGGGGCGAGAGCATCAACTACAGTCTGTGGTGTGGAACTGGTCACTGCGAGCTTCAGTACAGCTACTGCATAAACAAACCCGTCTCTTGGCCTCTCAAATCTCTGCTCCATGTAAAATGCTTTTTCATCCCAGCAAAGGATCTAGTAAAACACAATAATAATGCTAAAAAATAAATTAAAAGTCTGCTACTAATACATTCTATGTTTATTGACAATCTATCAACCAACAATATGATAAACTTTCTAAAAGTTCTTACTTGAAATATTAGAAATATACTTGAAATTACTCTAATCAAGATTAACAAATGTTAAAAATACTTAAAATTATATTAAACACTTTAATGTAATTTCGGAATTTTTAATATATATTTTCGGATAAATTCACTGGGCCTATGGGTTGGTTCACAAATGAAAAAAAAAGATGTAAACTGTACACTTCAAAATTGATAAACAAATGTGTTTTTGGAGTACATATTTTACAACAATTTTGGCGTTTGTAAACTATACTTACAAGCCTATTGGTGGACACCAGTTTGCATACCACAAGAACCATTTTCAAAACCGACAGATAGACATTACTTTCATATAAACCTAAATAGTGAATGCTACCCTTGTGCTTATTTTAAAAACAAAAGAATTTTTGAAAATAAGTTTGGAGTAACTTGCCCTGGAATGAATACGGTAAACATCAAGAAATCCTATGGAACGTCGGTATCTGATGTTGGTGGCGTTAAGTTGGATATAAGCTCCCAGTTTCTTGACTGTTTTGTACAGACCCGAGGCAGTAAAGAAGATAAACCGGGCAAAGTCACAGTTTTTTAGATACCTGGAGTTGTTCATATGCCACATAAAATCCAGGTCAGTTGTGAAGCATATACCTGAAAATTAAACCTAAATTAGTGTCCAGTTGTTGGACTGATACAAGCCAATAGTTCTAATTAGGGCGCCAATAGTTAAAAACTAATGGCGTCCTACATTTAACTATTGGCGCCCTACTTAAAAAAGGACGCTAATAGTTAGGCTCCAATAGTTTAAAATTCGGCGACAATTCTGTTCACTAAATGCACTCAAACAAATATCATTTCTTAAAATACCTTGGCCCAAAATTGCCTTCACAGACACAAAATATAAACAATAAACGACTTTGAAAACGGTTATGTTAAAAAAATAACTACAAAATATAAAATTAGTTTGCACAATTATGACTAAAAGTTTTTGAAGTAAAATTATGACGCCTTGTTAATTTTAAGTGACAACATTGCACATTTTTATTAACTGGTAAAGGATTCATTTGTACATTGTTCTATGGATTAAATAAATAAACGTGTTTGTCTACACAATTCATAAATAGCAACCACATTTAAAATTGTATTATTTAAAATAAATGTCATTGATATATAGGCTCCATAAACATAAATGTAAAATTTAATTACCACTCACATTTTTACAATAATATAACGAAATTGGAAAACGAGGTAATGAAAATACGCCTGATATATTAACCTCAAAAGGATATTTATGAACCATAAACCGGGAACTTTTGCATCAATTTTTAAGCTAAACACTCTGATTTCCTTGATATATTTGGTTAATACCACACCATATACACGGTGCATTGCTTGCTAAAAAAACATTTTTATCAGTCTGAATTGCTAAAAAGGCAACTGTTAGAACATTACAATTATTTACACCTTATTAATTTTAAATCCCATGGTACTGGTTTGCTATTATTCCAGAAGTTGTGTACAATTCAAATAAGACATGTTTTATTGGCGTTATATTTTACACATTTGGTTTAAAACGTTATTTAAATATAATGTCTATTGACATAATTTCATTAGAATACAAAAGAATTTGCAACATGAATCACGGACTTTAAGAAATGACTGAGTGCTTTTCCTTATAATTTTGAACGCGATGTATTGCGATACTTTTTTTATGTATTGCAATACCTGCCGCTATTGTCCAAGCGGCGCTAAACAAACACTATTTTAGCTCATTCACTATGTATTGCATTATATTGCGAAAACAATTTTAAGACCGTGTACTCTTTTTACGACTAGTTACACCAGCATTATATGCATTTGCACAGAGTGTCAAGCTCAAAATTCGTTCATTTAAATGTCCAATTTACATTCCAAATAGACTGTATAGACTTTAAAAAACATATTCTGTAATAATGTGTTTTAAAAGTGTTCCTATCGGATATCCTTTAATAGAATTTGCTCAGGATATGTTTACAAAAGGTACAAAAAGGTTGTGACAAGTCCTATCCAAATCAATTCTAAACTCTAAGGGTTAATGTACCGATAATTTTATTAAATTAAAACAAACTACCGAAAAAATAACAACAACAAAACCAAAAGGAACAACCTATGTGCCCACTAGTATAAGCCATTTAATTGATTTTAAATGAAAGCAGCACTAAACTTAGTTAAAACAACAATAAATGACAAAGTATTTTTTTCTTCGAGATGGTTATGTTATTTTTTAAATGCACATTTGATTATACCTGTACATGGGAAAGGTAACTTACGGGTACACTGCGTAGCCCCAGTAATGACAAATAATAAACATGTCCTTATTTACCGGTAGCACCCTTCACTCACAACTTGAAAAGGGTCAAACTCAATAAATGTGCCATAAAATAGAAATTCAATTATTTTTTTATCAAATTATTATGATTATTTTAAAAGGTGCTTAAACCGGTCTTCTTTCCTGTTCAAACCATTTAGTTCATTAGAGTAATTTTAACCATTTGGGTCTTGCGTATGTCATAAAAATAAATAATCCTTGACAACATCCTGTTTACTTTCTAATTTGGAACGAATATGTTTAAACTCAAGGATTTACCTTGACAGAGTCCCTGGGACTCGCAACTAAGACTGGTAGGGGTCCCAGGATATTAAACTTGGGGGTCCCACACAAGAAGTATGTTTAGGATCCGTTCCTCAAAGCGATTTTAGGCTAAGTTGATTGTAGGTGATGTTTGAAACAAGGACATTATGTCCTATGGAGTTGTTTCTTATCATAGGCTTACGATTATCGTAGCGCAGAGATCGATTTGGAACCGGTTTCAAATCGATCACTGCGGTACGACAGTCGTAAGCCAATGTTACATTTTAGCTTAACGTGCCATCGGCGTTACTTGCCGCTTTTCATGTGCTCTTGTCTTTCTAAATTTGCTTTCAGCAAACGTACAAAACCCGATTACCTCAATTTTATTAGAAAGTTATTTATGGATGTTAACTTCGTTATTATCTTAATGCGAACTTCCGGTGGCGATACTAACACCGTTACCAGGCATGTTAGCGCTTGCACCGAGACGTCGCTTTAAGACAATAAAGAAGTTGACAACCATAAGTAATTATCGCATATACCTACACAACTTCTAACTGCCTCTCAAAGACTTGTTGTCTTAAAACTCATTTTAAAAAACCAAGAAGGTGGTGACTCATAAAAAAGTCATGGTATTAACAAACTGTTAGTACTGACCCTGTATACGACAAGACTATTACGGATGTTAAGTTCTTTTTTGTATTGCGCACACAACGTTTATGGGCTCCTGACGAAGGGGCAAGGAAAAGTCCACAAACGTTGTGTACGCAATAAAGAGAAGTTGACATCCATAATAGTCTTGTCTTGTATATTTGAACACCAACTTTTAAATGCCCCGTAAGAATATTAACCTTTGTACTGTACCTCATGTGCCAGACTCTTGGAGATCAATAAACAATTGTCGGACTATAAAGTGTGTGTAGCCACACTAGTGAGATACCATCATGCCACCATTTAGTTTTAACTGGGAGAAACAAATATCTTGAGATCCATTCCTTACCTTTGGGAGACAAATTACTGATCATCCTTCAAGACTCGACGCTACGGAAGCTGGGGGATGGTGGTAGTGGCGGCAATCCACTAAACCTCAACCCCTTTGAGATTGAAAAGAAGTTCACCCTTTGAATGCCAGGCTCAACATTTGTTCCATTTTTATTGTTCAAATTCGAATCTAATAGTATTGTAATACTTTGTCTAAATAGGTTGTGATACTTTGTTTAAATGAGTTGTTTTAAAAAAAATGATTATAACAGGATAGGTTTTTAATTACACGATGCAGTCACGGTTTTGTGTCTTAATGAATTAATTTAGCAAAGAAATGGTTAAAATGCATTCGTGTTACAAAACGTAAAGAGGAGTGTTGGTCTATGACTTCAACGGAAAGAGGGTGTCCCACATCAATAGGTTCACTTACAAACAAAACACCGTCTTTGATTACATGTCTGATGAAGTTTTTACAACCTTTTGTCTCTCCATTATGAAATATAAATACATAAATACCAGAGAAAAGTCCATGATCCTTAACCCTTACCGGGCGGCATAGTTTTTAAAAAGTTATCCTGGCGTGTCTCGGAATTTTAAGGGTTTCGCTTTTCCCAATTAGTGCTTCGTTCATCATTGCCGCCTGTCTGTCCATGTAGCTCACGAAAATATCCGGATATTGTCGTGAACCGCACGGTAAGGGTTAACTAATCTGATGCTTTTTGTTCTATATGTTTAACTGGAGTACTGGATTGGTCTGCATTTTTGCAAGATCGCGCGCACATTCTTAATGACAAATGTGCAAACTATTGTAGTGCCCCCAAAAATGTATTTAGTCCTGGAGCTGATACCAGTGAGAAATGACAACGCAGCACACCCAGTTTTGGGAAACGTTTGACCATATTTTCTGTTAGTTCGAAGCTTTAGGAATGTACATCAATATATAATCAAGTCTGTATTTCAACCATATTGTGTTACTACTTTTTACACACGTCATATTACACCACATCGGTCTGAGTCTTTATGTCTCGACAATTAGAGGTAGTGCTGGGCGATGTCGTTGGAATAAGTATACATAAATAAAATTGTGCCCCAAGCTACAATTCTTGGTCACAATTTACTGGATGTATAATCGACGAAATAAAGATAGTGTCACATTACAAGATTTAAACAGTGTTTTTGTCATTGTCAGGTATTGAGAAGTACTTACCAAGCTCGCAGGGCTTACATTTTCATTATAACTACAATATTAATTTCCTTGAGTTGCATTCTTGAAGGTGGTGTGCTAAACGAGTGAGTGAGTTATGGTTCAACGCCGTTTTCAACAATTATTTAGTTATATCGCGTCGACAGGGTTTACGGTAGGAAGAAAGCCTGCACCACCAATGTGGTTATGTGATGCAGTAAAACCTGCGAACCAAGAGTGTTACTGTGTTACATAGCATTGCAATCTATCCTCATTGTGTTAAAATGTTTCCAACACAGAGAATGACGCCAAGCTCACTAAGTGGGATTTGAATCCGGACCGCTTGGTCCAAAATCTGGCACGCTAACCACTGCGCTATCCTGCCCGCTTGATAAACAAAGGAGATATGCTATGGACTGCAACTTCTTATTGCCATGGGGGCAACGTCAGCGTCGCACCCATTGCAATAAGAAGTTGCTATCTGTAGAGCATCTACCTTGTTTGCTACAATACATGTTGTGGATCAAACATTTTAAACTTAGGTTTCTCCAACTTGTGGTAAAACACTAAATATGAATTTATTGATTAATTCAGTGTTTTTAAAGAACATACTTGAGGGATAGATACTGAGAGCAGAAATGCGTGGCCCTGCTGACAGCGACCATGTTGAATATTCAATTCAGAAACTATTGCGTGGGTTGTAGTGATTAAAGTATTGTGATTCATGGATTGGGAGACAGACTAACGTCACCATCAAACATTTACGAGACAATATCACCCGCTATTTCTGAATATATTATTTAACGTTTCTATGATGTATGCTTGTATCAAGTACTCATTATTAGCCGCCCTTTCAGCACTAGAAGATGCTGTTCGTTGGAGAGCCTTTCGAAAGTTAATGTGGTCAGAAGGTTCTTACCAATAGTATCGTAGAGAACGTGTAATAAGATGAAGTTCTTCATATTTATGCCAATTTTACGAATACAATTCTGAATTTTCTTTTTTTTTGCTTCTTTTTAAGGAATTCAAATTTGAACGTCCTTTTGTAATAAACATGCTGTTCATTGTACTTATAATTAAGGTGAACTTTCCGAGGTATAGCTTTATAAATGGCTTTGTTTACAGAAATACATGATTATAGTAGTACCCTACATCATCTAAACTAGTAAGATATTTTAAACACTCTTTTTCCTTAAAAAAACCCCAAACATATGGGAATGGTAAAGTAAGTTTAGATTGCATGAGGAAATTCCCCAAACTTACAAAAAATCTATAAAGTATACTACATGTAAGTAGATAAAGACAATTTTTGTTTTTTGGGAACATGTACTACACTATATATTCTTTGTTTATTATTATCTTCTTTAAAATAAATATAATTTCAAGCCTCACATAAAACCTATGATTGTGCATATCTGACTTGTATACATAACTTCTCACCTACTGCGTGACGTCATGGTGCTACCACACACTATGATAGTGTTGTTGTGATGTATTCCACCTCATATTTTCTTGATTAACCTTTAGAGTGTCAAGCCAACCCCTTATATTTTTTCATGTATAAATGCCAGTCAAAACACTGAACAAAATGTATATAAATTATTCAGCGGATGTTCATTGGTTTAATGAAATTTCTTATGGAAATCTCATCAAATCAATAGAAATCCGCTGAGTAATTGTTATATTGTTTTCTAGTGAGATATGTTGTTGAAAGCTTGTTTAAAAACGATTCTGATGAATGTTTAACAGTACAAAGTAGTAATAGTTTTCAGTCCAACTAAAACCAGTTAGGCGTTCAAAGGATCAACTTTAGTTCATACAGGGCACACATTTTGAGTTTAACCATTAAAAAACCAGAGAATGTCACGAACCAAACAGATAATGCAACAAAACTAAAAGGCTCGTCTTATACCGAAATATTGATTTTGACAGCGTTTATGCGAGTGACATATTTTATCAGCAGCTGATCTTTAAATCTTACTGATATCTGAATCTTAAAGGAAACAAGTTTTAGTATTTACGTAGATGACACAATGATATAAATGTACTTATTTATAAGTTGCTCAGTGCCAATAGAAGAGCTATCTAAATGATTGACAATATTGCCATTTGAATATACAAGAATTCTGACCATGACGAATGCGTATTAAAACTCAATCATACTGAATCAATTAGGGACTCCCTTGTACAACCATCAATCTTTTTACTATAATTCCGGTAATGCAAGGCACTATTATGCACCAAATGTCACAGCTGCAACACTTATCCTCGTCTACTGTAATGGCTATAAAGTCATGTGGTAATTCTCACAAAACAAGGCATTTATAAGTATATACTTTTAAACGCACTAACTAATAAAGTCACCAACAACTTTACTTGTGAAGATACTGAAGAGTGGTTTTTGCACAAAGCATTTTATTTATTTCAAAAACCATCCCAGTCACCTTTCACTGCAGTAAGAAGCATTTACAAAACGGCGGACAAGAAACAATATCCTTCCAAGCGCATCCCGACGCATCAACCCCATTGCCATTGTACCATTAAGTTCGGTTAAAAGATGCTAAACCAGTTCTGTACCGGGTATTGTCCAAGTGAAAGCAGTTTACACATTTCGTCTTAACTCATTGACAGTATCTCCATGTACTACTTGTAGTTGAAAAAACAATACAGAAATTATTCAGCGGATTTCAATTGGTTTGATGAGATTTCCACAGGAAATCTCATCAAACCAATGGAAATCCGCGGAATAATTTATATACATTTGTTTCTATTGTTGTCTGTGTAGGGAGGTTTATACAAACCTTGAAAAGTCAAAAACAAAACAAAAAACTTTCTGCCAAAAAAGAGATTTATGGCCTTGTGGTTTTTAGTATTGATTTTACGACCTTTAAGATATTAAAGTCAGCAAAAAATATCACAACGTCATAAACTATACAACAAACAACATTTACATGTATCTTTTACAGTTTC
>JAULCD010291466.1:0-10054 GCA_032361085.1 Calliostoma canaliculatum | reverse complement strand
GATGAATGGATGGATGAATGAATGAATGAATGAATGAATGAATGAATGAATGGATGGATGGATGGATGGATGGATGAATGGATGGATGGATGGATGGATGGATGAATGGATGGATGGATGGATGAATGAATGAATGGATGGATTGATAGATGAATGGATAGATGAATGGATGAATGAATGGATGGATGGATTAATATGAGGAGGGATGAATGGATGGATAGTTGAATGGATGGATGGATGGTTGAATGGATGGATGAATGGATGGATATATGAATGAATGGATGAATGAATGAATGGATGAACGGATGGATGGGAGGAGGGATGGATGGATAGATGAATGGATAGATAGATGAATGGATGGGTGGATGAATGGGTGGATAGATGTATAGGAGGAAGGATGGATGGATGGATAGATGGATGGATGGTTGAATGGATGGATGGATAAATGGATGGATGGATAGATATATGAATAATGAATGGATGGATGGATGGGGGGAGGGAGGGATGAATGGATAGATGAATGGATGGATGGTTGAATGGATGGATAGTTGAATGGATGGATGGGAGGAGGGATAGATGGATGGTTGAATGAATGGGTGGTTGAATGGATGGATGGATATATGAATGAATGAATGGATAGATAGATGAATGGATGGATGGATGGTTGAATGGATGGATGGTTGAATGGATGGATGGATGAATGGATGGCTGGATGGATGAATGAATGAATGGATGGATAGATAGATGAATGGATGGATGGATGGATGAATGGATGGATGGATATGTGAATGGGTGGATGGGTGGATGGGAGGATGAATGGATGGATGAATGCATTGATGGATGGATAGATGAATATATGGATGGGAGGATGGATGGATGGATGGATGGGAGGATGGATGGATGGATGGATGGATGGATGGATGGATGGATGGATGGATGAGTGGGTTGTATGGTAGGTGGTAGGGTGGGTGGATTGATGGGAGGACGAGTGGGTGGATGGATTAATGGGTGGTGGGATGGATGAAGAGATAGATAACCTTTATATGTGTTTATTTGTATATTCCACATACATATTATATGCATATTCCACACGCTGATTGGTCAATTTTATTGTCTCGCGTCTAACATAAATATGTTGAAAACGTATCCTGTGGTATATTGTTTAAAATGGCTTCCATAGGATGCTCTTTTAAACAAATTACAACAAGATAGGTTTCAACAGAACAGTATGGTCACAGCTTTAAAACTGGTAAAACAAACTAAAGGTTAAAAACATCATTATTTCATTAACTCTCCAAAAGATTTTTTTTAAATAAATTATTTATTACAAAGCTTTACATGTTTGCATTTGCATCATACGAACAGTTACATGAGAAAAATTAATAGACATTATTTAGCAGATTTCTGTGAAAATTTGATTAAACCAATGGCCATACACTGAATAATTTTTAAACATTTCCCCCCAGTTTTAATGTATTGTACTAGTCCGTATTAAGGGCGATGTTTTGTACTGAATTAGTTCCTAGTAACATGAGATACAAAATTTTGTATCAGCAGTAAAAAAACATTTAAAGTACTTTGCTGTATTTGCCTAAACTATTCAACCAGACGCAATCGAATTACATTGTTTAACATAAAAGCAAATACGTCTTTCAAACAATAATTGGTTTTCATTTCAAATTGGACATTCGATTTATTCTCATACAAGTTGATTATTGCAATTTTATGTTTAACAAATAACCAAAGTTTTAAAGAGATTATTTTGTTTTGAAATCTATAAATACGACTAAATGTGATTTTCTGTATTAGAAAGTCTGGCTTTTAAAATATATCAAATCTGTCTTGACAACATATCAAAATCAAATAATTTTTAAATGGCCATTCCCAGTTTCATGAGGTTAGTGTTAATAGTTTTACATGTAAATAACGTGGGCATCGACGTTAAACTCAGATCAATTTACTAAGGCCAACAAAAATAATGTTGTGGTTCCGATTACATTTTTTTAAAATTTAGGGTAGGTCGGTCAGGAATTAATTTTTTTTTATTGAAGTATTTTTTCCCCCTGATTTTTCAAATTTTATCTTGTGCTGTTAAAAACATATCCTGTGATAATTTGTTTAGAAGATCTCCTGCAGGAGCTTTTTTAAACAAATTACCACAGGATAGGTTTTCAACAGCCTGTATAAGTAACTTGGACACTAAAATGAGCAAATGTTGTGCTCAGCACTTTAAGGGTTAATAAGATAAAATAGGTTTTTAGCTGCAGCAGATGATGTTATTTTTGTCATTATGATAAAAAAAAAAATTAAAGTCGGCACTTATGTTGTAGGCAAGGTCGGATAATCGGAACCACAACACTTTTTTTATTTAGCCTAACTTTACAAAAACAAATCTGTCCGTTTTCAACTTTTAATCTGCGAAAACAGACAACATGATTAGAGAAACAAGTTAATGCACCCCCTGTCGCTGTGTGAACAGTCCAATACTGCTTTGCAGTAGTCGCCAGATAATAGAAATAGACAGTTTCTTAATTAGTCTGTGTAAGTCTAAATATAATGTAAGGCAATGATTTCAATCTGTTCTGGCTTTGACATCTCGCATTAAAGTTGAACTTGGCTATGTTTGATGTCAGAATTTTTGTCATCTGAAAGGGGGGCAGTATTTTTCATAATGGTCCTGTATTGTTTGAGAAACACCGTAGCAATACGTTTAAATCTGAGAGGCTCAATAGTTCAAAGGGTTTAATGCCGTTTTCAACATTTTTTTTCAGTTATATCGCGGCGGCAGGATTTGTGACAGGGGGAAAGCCTGCATCACCAATGTGGTTATGTGATGCAGTGAAACCTGTGAACTTCTGCTGGTACCTGCAAATCAAGGGTGTTACTGTGTTAAAGCATTCCACTCTGTCTTCGCCACATTGTTAAAATGCGTGTTTCAAAAACATTATTTAAAAAATAAGGTAAAACTTAAACCTAATCAACGCTGTCTAGTAGAAGTACTTCATCAATAACATACGTATTTAATACGATACGTTTGTTTGACGTCGTCATATATACTGAGTCAAATTAAAAACATCACATTTATACACTTTAAACATTTTAACTAATTATTATTGTGGGCACTTATCGTGTATTAAAACAGTAATGACAACGTACAGATTTAAGTAACGCCCATGTTTGTCCAGGTGAATCAATCACAATTAGGTGTACAGCATTATAATGGCAAAATGATTTGTATGTGCAACTGGTTAAGTGATCATAATACTGCACGTGTTTTCCTTTTCAACCATACTGGTTAGCAGTTTTTAGCACAACAGGAAAATACATTAAAACAAATGTTTTTAAGACCATTTTATGATGTCACGCCTTCCAAATATGCAGCGTGAACGTGCCATTGGCATGTTGCAAACAGGAACGTTCGTAGCTGAAGTCGTAAGGATTATGCGTTGTACTTGACGGACTGTTTATGATTTACTGGTTCGTCTGCAGCAAACGGGTACCCGAACTGACCGCCCCCGGTCAGGTGGACCACGTGCAGAGGGTAGCTAGATATTTACGTCACCTCCGTAACAAATGTTTGTCGTTGATATCGGTCAGAAATAAACTGTTTCGGGTTTGATTAAATGTGCGAACTGTTCAAAATCGGCTAAAAACTGCCCACCACGATGGCCATGTAATGAGCCACAGACGTAGACGTTAGGTGTGGGCACAGCAACACTTACGTTGTAGTCAGATTAATTAGAATTAAGTCGTTGCTAGTGATGAATCCCGATTTACACTTGGATTTGCTGGTGGTAGGACAAGGGTGTGGAGGCACCGTTTATTTACGTCACGCCTAGTGTTGTGTTCAGGACGTTGACAGATTTGGAGGCTGAAGTGTCATGTTGAGTGTTGCTTTCTGTGATAATGCACGTTCCAGGCTTCTTATCATCCATGGTCACCCCAACGTTGTTTGTTACCACGACCAGGTACTGGCACCAGAAATTTTGCCATTTCTGGTAGCACATGGCCCAGGTTTGGTCATGCAAAACGTCAACGCCAGACACCACCCATCAACTTTAACTAAGATTTTACTTCAGATTGTGTGAACCAACGCCATGGACTGGCTATCAAGGTCTCCCGGCCTCAATCCTATTGAACACGTCTGGGGTGCCCGGGCAGAGGTCTGTACATTCTCCAGAACATAGCACAGAATCTGCAAGATATCGGTACTATTTTGCAGAAACAATGACATCGTTATCCCAAGTAATGTGTTCACATGTATCACACAGTTCACGAGGAGGCGTTGTATGACAGTTGCCAAGGCACATGGTCACCACACACGTGACTAAACTTGTGTGACATCAGTTTGTTGTGCTTGGGACTTACGATTTGAACTGTTTATGTTATTGTCAAATACTGCAGGGGTTTGGAACTAATTATTGTCACTGCCGTTAATCAAATTCATTCTTTGGACATTACTGATTACGTTTTAGCATCAATGATACGTTATCTATCAAATATGGAATTTCGTATAATAATGTGAACAAATTATAATTTGACTCAGTATATAACGACGAATCTTTCCATGGAAGTGATATCACAACAGATCTTAGGAAGCTATTGTTATTAGAAAAGGCACATAAAGATACAGTGTGTAGTGCAGTTAACTTGCTGGTAAGATAAGTTTTAAATTGTGACGGAGCTAGTATATTGATGCATTATTTTCTGCAAGGTGTTTCCACAGAATTGACCGCGTTTGTGCTGTCCGCGCGAGCAACAATGGGTCTGATGTCGAACATGGCAAGGAAAGCTGATTGGTTTTATGCAGTAACAACGTCAGTCTGGGTTGTGTAATACTCCACAACACTTACATTTTATCTATTTCAAACAAATTGTATTTAATTTGTTATGTGTCTCATAGTCCATTATGGCCAGATGTTGTACTTCGTACGTCCATGCAGCGTATATGATGTACAATACGTAACACCTAAATGATATATTTTTCTGTAATAAAAACAATGCAAGAATGAACCAGGTGATTTGTAGACTACATCACAACTTAACTAGCTTTTGTTAAAAACAAGATACGTTTTCACATGGTTTTGTAGCAAGAGTTATTACTTCTTCAAATGTTAAATATGTCAGAGGATATTTGGTTGATTTGAACCCGCAATTGTCGACTCAACTGCAGTTGTTTATGATAACAAGCTAATTTATATTTAGTATATCCAAAACAGCATTCAATATTAATGAGATTTATGTAAAGTCCTGCAACTGTACAATGCATTTTAGAATTCATTTCTGTGACGTAAAACGTAATCACATGTACAAATAAGTACACAATCTTTGAACAAGAATAGCGAAGTTTATTGCACCCCAATCACGAACGACGATACGCACATTTCTATCAAGAGTCACCAATATATTGTGACTAATAACCCCCTGATTTAGCTTACCCTTGTGTGCACAAATATGGATGGGGTCGGTAAGGAGTGACAATGGGTGTACTGCGATTGATGGCACACTTCAATGCACGTTCAATAGAGATCTCGTAAAATGGGATTTATGTCTCGTCTATCCGGACACTTACGTTTTTATTTCTAAATCGCCCTGATAAGCGGATTTCCGGCTATCTGAATCAAGGATTTTTTAATCACTTTACAAACAATAAGAATTGAATTCAGGCGTAATTTTTAACCCTAACCGTGCGGCATAGCTTTAGAGAAGTTATCCTGAGTGACGTGCCTCGTTTTTTTTAATGATTTCCTCTATCCCAAATAGTACCTCAATCAACATCCCCACCTGTCTGTTCATGAGGCTCAAGGAAATATCCGGGTCAGGCCATGATGGCCTGACCCGGATATTTCCGTGAACCGCACGATAAGGGTTAATGATAAATCTCCATAAAATATAGAAAATAACATGTGTATAGTGTCGCCAGCATAGCCGTAATAGTTGATCAACTGGTCGATGTAAAGACAAGCTTCGTTGTGGGTCACGGTTGGTCATACCAAAATAACACGAATCTAAATTAACTCATTGTCACATTGCTAATTGACAGAAATAAAGGAACAGTTACTAATTACTAATCAATTACTTGTAGTTAATCATATGTCAGGTGTCTCACGCATCAAATGCTGTCGGCTGCTTTAAGCCTTAAGATGTGAGACCATTCGGTGAAATGTGTAAACATACTGTTTATAATCGTCCGGTTAAACGAGACCAAAGTGTGTGTAATTTAGCGTTTTGTATGTAAAAAACTGTCTAGATACGGAAAAAATTTCCGGATAAACGAGCAATTTTACAACGCTATGAATTTGTTTCAAGCAAAATTTGTCCGGAAGGCAACATTTCCAGATATCTGAGGTCCGGATAAACGAGACACGACTGTATATCGCGATTTTGAAATGAGTCTACTTACAGTAACATAGTTGCATTATCATTATTGCATGGATGTAGATTGAGATGAACATAAGTTAAGTCTCTGGTTCAACTTTTTAGACATATTTTCATCACTGAAAGCTCTTTGTCTATTCGGAAATAAAACCAGTTTTGCTACATTGAAACTGTTTGACGCTGTGCGTTCTTCCCACTGAGATTTTAGTCCGAGTAGCGACGTCACAAAGTAGTCGGGTCGATCATCTCAAATGGAAGAGTTCGACCGTGACGGTTAAGATGGTCTAATGTCTCTTTATGTAGTCAAATTATGTCTTTGTAAACAAATGTAATGTCTTTGAAAAAATTAGGTAAGTATCAGCTGCGATTGCAGTTCAACCTTAAATTACTTTAAACGAAATTTGTGAGTGCTATCGGAAAAGCAGAACATCCTTACCCATTCCTTAAGCATGTTCTCTCTTCCGCTAGCACTCATCAGTTTGACCTACTTTTAAAATTCAGTAAAGAGTATTATGTTAGTCACTTTAAAAAGCTCGTATTAACATTTTATTCTTTTCATATAATACTGATTGGGTTTTACATCTTTATAAATATCATATATAGATTGATACGATTGATTAAGTGTGTTTTATACGTTTATAAATATAATGTATGAATAATTGTGTGCGTTTTATACGTTTATAAATATAATGTTTGAATAATTGTGTGGGTTTTATACGTTTATAAATATAATGTTTGAATAATTGTGTGGGTTTTATACGTTTCTATGTATGATGTATGTGTGATTTTGTGGGTTTTACATATTTTATGTATGGTTAAATTAGTTTGACACGTTATATAACGATGCATGATTGATTGAGTCGGTTTTTCACGTTTCTATGTAGGATGTATGAGTGGTTGAGTGGGTATTACACTTTTTAAATATGATTTATGATTGATTGTGGGATACATTTTATACTTGCTAGCAATTAACAATTAACACAGGATAGATTTTCAAAAACATCCGGGTCTTGTTCCTCGAGGCGATCTTAGGCTAGGTTGATCTTATTAGATCTTAGGCTTAGTACTGAAACATAACATTGGCTTACGACTGTCGTAGCGCAGAGATAGCTTTAGAACCGGTGTCATTCGGCACCGGTTCCAAATCAATATCTGCGCTATGACAGTCGTAAGACTGCTATGACAGCCGTAACTCCACAGGACATGGTTTAAATATCACTTTCGATCATCTTAGCACTAATATCACTTTGAGGAACGGTGGTCTGATGGTTACAGTTTGAGGTTTACTAAAACTGGTTTAAGGTTTAATACGCTTACATCTCACACCCTCTAAATTATTCTATTGTTCCTATTCTTTTGCCTGTCGTCAAATTACTTAATCATAACTAAAATAGAAGACGTTATTCTATTCCTGGCCAATATAAAGCAATGGCCTAATTATTTAATCTTTAAGATAGATTTTTTAATTACTTTTATTTCACTTATATGTGAATTTGATGGTCCGATTTATTCAAAAATAAACTTTACGTAATGTCGGCTTATCTTTCTTGTTTATTGATTTTCAAATACATTTAATGTAAGTTGTGGAAGATCCTTAACTTCGATGAATAAATATGTATAATTGTCGTAATAAACATGTAAATGAATGTTAACTATTAACTAATTCCTAATATTTCAAATATTTATCTTCTGAACGTTAAACAATCAAGCAATCTTTTCAAACTAAAGACGTTTGTTAATGATTGTTAATGATTGTTTACATTAACTAATAATGTTTATTTTAAAACAAATTACATAACATCTTGTAATATCATATTTAAGCATAGTGTTGTGTAAAGTGACCGCGCACTATGTACTTAATGGTCACAGCCCATGTGAATTAAAAATTCAATATGCATATAGTCGATACTCAACTTTGTATTGTTATCGTTAATTTCTTTACCAGATTTGAGAAATTTTGCAATGAAGGAATTATATATATATTTAATGATATATATTTATCATTAATTTAATATTTTCGGTACATGAAGGCATTTATGTGAATATAAACCGATATTTTTTATCCAAATTTAATAAAAGCTAAACTACCATATTCTTATGAAACATGACCTGTCCACAGTGTTTTGTATGTCACTGTGTCATACACGTATACTGACAGTTAGTAGGGTTTGTTTTAAATTGGGATTTTAACATTTAGATGATAAACAACTGGTAAGGTTTATGGGCAACAACTTTCGGAACATTCGCTTGATAACGGTACACAAATCTGTTCCTTAGTCAATAAAGAAGTATAAATCTGACCAAACTGTTCAGTAGTTTATTGTCAGTGCCTAGTGATTTGTGCATTTCTTTCTTCATTTACCGTACAAGCTTACAACAATTTTAGCATTTGTAACTTGTGTTTATTTAGAGAGTATACAGTTTACAACTATGTTTGTATTTGTAAACCAAACTTATTGGTCCAGTGACAAGGTTCAGGAGCGTGTGTGAAATTGCATCCAAGATTCATATTAGGTGATTATGTAATATTTCTTTTATTTTTCCTTGTCAGCCAGTTCCACCAAACATACAGATGACCCAAACCAGCATGACCGTCGGATGCAATGAAACACATAGGCCATGACTCGTGTTGGTTGGGGTATATTCATATGTGCATATTTGTTTCATTTACCTACACATTAAATGTCTTTTATATGGCTTAAGACGACTCATCAAAGTGAAAATTTGTTATTAAAAGAGTTAACTACATTTTACTTGTAGTGTTTACATTAAAAGTGCTTCTTTCAGGAATCTCGTTTAAACAAATCACCACAGGAAAGGTAATTAGAAGCACAAGGCGGTCACAGATTTAGTCTTACATTTCTAAATTTACCCTATAGATTACGATCCGTATTTCTAATTGATAATTTAATAATTAAAAAACTTATTATTCTTTATTTTAGAGCTTGGGGTAGGGGGTGAGGGTGAGGTGAATGTGCATTTCTAAATTGTATAAAAGTCACACTGTCGTCAATACATCCCTACATGATTATATGACCCCACACAGAACTGTATACATTGGAGTCGAGTAGTAAAATCCGATCAGAATAAAATTAAATATCATCCAGAAATTTATCAAATTAAAAACAATTTTTAAAATTGTTTTCTGCGTTGCTAACTTCCATACAGTGTGTCGTGTATAGCACACAGATGGATGTTGAGAAAATAGTAAACATGGTGGATTTAAAACACACTTTGTTTTAGAACTAATGTAAAGCACTACAAGCGAAGAAGGGTTAAACAACTCAAAACAACATAAAGATGTTTGAAATATATACTGTTGTAAACATTTTTATAAGAAGTCAAACAGGTAAAATTACAAATTACCACTGGATAGATTTGAAAAGGAATTCTATTTAAGCAAATTAAAACAGGGTAGATTTCCAACAGAATTACAACCACAGATAAACTTTGAACAAAATTATCACAGGTAATTTGTTATGTAAATTTTATATTTCGATTTATATAAGTACCATCGATTTTCAACAGCACAAGGCGGTCAACGTTTTAAAATGTATTTAGTACGTTGCAGTTCCATGACTTTCTTCTTTATATAGCAAGGGTGTCACGATACGCCGATACATCAATGTATCGCGATATTTTCTCTGACGATGCAATACACGATACAGTAGTCAGT
>JAULCD010291357.1:0-10055 GCA_032361085.1 Calliostoma canaliculatum | reverse complement strand
CCCCCCCCCCCCCCCCCCAATGTTTGTTAGCTAAGAAACATATAGATTGGTCAATTACACTTCCTTCCACTACCCAGGGCCCCGTTCCTCAAAGTGATCTCAGTTCTAAGGCTGTCCTGGAACCGGGGCCGAATGCGCTACAACAGTCGTAAGCCAATGTTATATTTTAGCACTTAGGGTCAACTTATCCTAAGATCGCTTTGAGAAACGGGGCCCTGGATCAGTTCAACGAGATATTATGACATATATGCGCTTTATACTAGCTGTCACCATTTGTTTTATAAAACTCTCAGCTATATGTTTGCGTGTCCCAACTGCGCAGTAGTTAACAGCTAGACCTGTGTATGTGACGCGATACAATAACAACGGTCATTTTGTGAGACACCTTGGCCTCGTTCCTCAAAATGATCTTAGGCTAAGTTCATCGTAGGCCTAAGTGCTGAAATATAACATAGGCTTACGACTGTTGCCAATTGGCCCCGGTTCCAAATCGATTTTTTCGCTACGACAGTCGTAATCCTTTGATAAGAAACATATCCAAAGGACATTGTTTTAAAAATATTTCGACCGTCTTAACATGATAAGATTGTATTCAAAAAGCGCTAAGCAAATTATCTCCCTTGTCGTTTGATCACATGATCACAGTAAACAAAATGGCGAAAGTGAAGGTGCATGTTGAATATTGGTGAGAGAGATTTTAGATATTTTTTCTCAGATGCAAGTCGTTTACTCGTAAAATTTCCTTGTAATTTTTACAAATATCGAATACCACGTCTCCTTTTGCAAATATGCTTCACTAAAGTTTTAATTTTAATTTAAAATCGGCAAATAGCACCATGAAGTTGAACAACGCATCATAATATGACATTTTTGCTGAATCATGTTATCAATTCTGAAACTTTTACTTTTTCGGTTTTTAAATTTTAACTACTGTAATACTGAAAGTCTAAATGTTGTGTGTAGCATCTGTGTGCTTCCAGTGTGTGTTTTTTAAACATCATTCCATAATCCTCCACTGCCACTGCCCAGTTCTATCGCTGTCCTCAAAACGTCATCGGACTCCACGCATTATTCTGTGCTCGTACACACGTAAAACTGCGTCATTGATAAGAGTTCGCAATGATAACAATGTATTTGCTTCATTACTTCACAAATATTACAAACAGGGTGATCATGAGCTGACATAGAATCGTTGTAAAATTTAGGTTAGATAACAAATAATTGAAATGATAACTTAACATCATAATGTTAAAACACATTGTGCCGGTTTTTTTATCATACAATGACAGAAACATTTGCATAAATTATTCAAAATTATAATTTCACAGTACACAGTTTCGTATTACATAAAATAAAATTACTTCCAAATGGCCGAACATTATATTTAAAGGGCCGAAACGACCAGACAAGCGAGAGGCGAAACAACCTCACACCAATATACTATTTTGCGTGATCGAAAACAGGACACGCGTATTACATCCAGTTTTGCCTTCACTAGAATTCAAGTTTAAGATACAAACTTTCAAAATTAAAATTTATATAAAATAAAAGCTGTCGTTACTAATACCTTATAAATACGACAACCTTCGGTTTTAGCTCAAATTAAAGCTAATCACTTGATTAAACAAGCGGTAATCAGGCTTTTCAAGATAATGTTGACGGCGTCTCACCAGTAGTACTTTTTGCGGTGGGAGTTATTTTTTCTTGGGTAAATAAAAATCTGGATTTTGAAAGGAAACGAAATATGATTTAGCATTAATGAAGTATCTAAAAAAAATGAACTGAACATGACAAACCTTTTGACAAACTTTTTGTGCAATAAAGAAGTTGATTATCCATAAAGTTTGTCATATTCAGTACTTACAACTTCTAAAAATGCCTCTCAAACAATTGATTTAAATCTGTTGGAATTTTCTCAAAGAGTTTGTTTTAAAATGATTTTAAATAAATAGATATTTGCTACGTTAAGCAAATGTTAGAGATTAAATTTATTTTCAAACGAAATATACAGATTTTAGAGTTTAGTACAGACCCGGTTGCCCGGCGTACAACCAATTGTATAAATTGACAGTACGCGTTACTTATGCATGTAATAAAACCTAAAATAGGTTGTAACCAAACTGTGTTTATTTGTAGTTGACAACAACACCTTCCTTGAATTGATAAAATAAAAAGCCAGTTTTCACCTTAATCCTTTGATTACCGAATGGATTATAATAGGGCCTAAACTGTGAGTACATGGTACTGTAAACAGCTACTCTGTAATGATTTGTGTTAAAGTGCCTTTTCTTTCTTGAGTCACACGTGTTTTTAACCATATTTTATCTTATCCACGCGTGTATCCTGACTGAGGTATTTTTGTGGGTTTTGGTTTTTGGTTTTGGGTGTTTTCTCCTCCTCCTCCTCCTCCTCCTCCTCCTCCTCCTCCTCCTTCTTCTTCTTCTTCTTCTTCCTCTTCTTTTTCTTCTTCTTCGTGTTATGAGACATATAGCATTGGCTTACAACTGTCGTAGCGCAGAGATCGATTTGGAACCGGTAAACCTACGATAAGAAACAACTCCACAGAACATTGTTTCAAAATAACTTACGATCAACAGCAATTTTTTTAATTCGTAGCGCGAGTTTGAACTTTCGGACATTCTAATCATCTTGATTGTGGTGGTTTGTTCATCAAACAAGATCAAAGCTTGGCGATTTCTCTCTGTCTTGTTTGTATGTTCATTGTACGAGCTTTGTTTAGAAGCGTTGTGTCAAGAAGGCGCCGCCTCGCACAACTCAGGAAACTATAGTAGGCATTTTAGGTGCGCTTCACTTTAACGGGTTCTTCATAACAAATGCAATCTCATCAAAACCAGTCCTACTGCCCCGTTGCAGACAAGATAAATATATTTGTTGATAGATATGAATTAGTAGATAGATAGACAAGATGAATACATTCGTTGATAGATATGAATTAGTAGATGGATGGACAAGATGAATACATTCGTTGATAGATATGAATTAGTAGATAGATGAACAAGATGAATACATTCGTTGATAGATATGAATTAGTAGATAGATGGACAAGATGAATACATTCGTTGATAGAAATAAATTAGTAGATAGATGGACAAGATGAATAAATGCGTTGATAGATATGAATTAGTAGATAGATGGACAAGTTGAATACATTCGTTGATAGATAGGAATTAGTAGATGGATGGACAAGATGAATACATTCGTTGATAGATATGAATTAGTAGATAGATGGATTATATGCAAACATTCAGTGACAGATGTATGAATTCGAACAGACAGGTTTGTTAGTCAAATAATCATATTGATTTTAAATAGATACATGAATTGGCAGAATAATAAGTAAAGAAAACAAGTTACACATTTAAAAAATAATTCTAACTCCTGTTTCTTAACGAAAAATTGTTTCATGAACTATAATAATACTAGAGCTATTTATCTACAGCAAACAATTCTGGAGTCATTATAAACTAGTATAGTTCTTTTTATCTTCTTGGTCTACATCCCATACAGGTTGTTTGTAATTTAATAATACGTGTAACAAACAATTCCAGGAATTAAAAGCAGCAAAAACCATTACGAATTTTCATTAGTCAAGCATATATTGTAAAGGAGCGACAATGAAAAACTGTTGGATTCTTTTAAAATGACACAAAGTGTACAAAAAATATTAATTAGCTTTGCATGATCACAATCATAAAGTTGCTCGCCAAGAGCTCACGAAGCAAGTTCTGTTTTTGTATAAATGTCAGGACTTTACTTCACAATGCCCTCGTAGACCAATGGATTTGGTTTACAAATGTCAAACATTGTTTTAAACTGTGCATTTTGCAAAGAAAAGCAAGTTTTTCTTTGGAAAGTGCTCAGTTTACAACGATGTTTTGGCATTTGTAAATCAAATCCATTTGCCCAGTAAACAGAGTTATGATGTCTTAGATTTACGCTTAGATTTACACAGAAAGATATATTTTTTTAATTGTTCGTTTTATTGCCTTGTAACAGTTACCTGTGACAATGGGCAGTGGATATATAAAAGAGAATAACTTTTATGGATAACAACTTCTTTATTGTTCTGAGAGGCCTCTCAACACAATAAAAAAGTTATCCATAAAAGTTATTATCTTCTATTACTTCCATTGCCAATTTCTAAAAATGCCAATCAAACAGTCGGATATATGTCTGAGGACCTTTGATATTAACAACTTGTACATTGCAATCAATCTAATATTACACTAATATTTGCCGAGTCAAAAAAAAAATTCTGATAATGGTTCGACTTTTTCAACCAATACAAAACATCTAATTGCGATAGCTGTTGCGTGGGTAGTTATTAAAATCATTCATATCCCAAATTGTCTTCTTTTTTAACATATTTTATATGTCATTTATTTATCCTCGTAGTGAAATGTGGTTTCCACTGTGAACAATTAGGCTTGATAAGTGACTACTTAACCTCCCCACCCCATCAAACATTCTAAATTCCAAAATTAACTGTAAAGTTTATTTATTACCGTAGTGAGATATGAGTATTTATCAATCTGATTAAAACAATTAGTCCTATTGTTCTGTTGCGCTCCCCTCCACTTTACATAGAGATCTGGGAGCGCCCGATAAGAGGTTCTGATAAATTAACCCCTGAACTGATCAATCAGCGCGCTGCCTACAAAATCGTTCGGTATAGTGGCTGTGGCTTTCGCTTTTTGAATTATTACAGCCAACACCGTAACGCCGAATAACAATCCGATTGGTTGAAATTAAATTGTGGTTGAAAGGTTGCAACTTGTGAAGCTCAACGTAGCAATGTGACTGGTTTTAGTCAGATTAATTATTTACAAAACTATTCGACTTACATTTCATATGTCACTTGTTATAGGGCTTTGGTCCCCGTTCTTCAAACCGATCTTAGGCTAAGTTAATCGTAAGTGATAAAATATAACATTAGTTTACGACTGTCGTAGCGCAGAGATCGCTTTAGGGCGATTTCTGCGCTACGACAATCGAAAGCCTACGATAAAAAAACAACTACACAAACTCAACTTAGTCTAAGATCGCTTTGAAGAACGGGGGCACCGACTCCAAATCGAATTCCAGTCGTAAGCTTATGGTCAAAAACAACTGCACAGGACATTGTTTCAAAAATAATTTACGATGATCTTAACACAAAGATCGCTTTGAGGAACGGAGGCTTGGACATGCTTCCAAGTTTAAAATACCCACTATCACCCTTGAAGCAGCACAGTGTATCCCCGTCGGCAAAGTAAATAAGTAAGTAGTTTCTTAATATGACTTAAAACTGTAATTACTATACAATTGTAATCGATTTTAGGGGCATTTGTAAACTAGTTCCGTTCAGGTGAATAAAGGAGCAATTGCAAGCATATGCCCCGAAACGTCGTGAACTTACGAACAAGCCAGAAGTTGACATCCAAGAAATCCTGAACTGTGTACCATCACTTCTTAATGTCCCTAAAAGAATTGATTTGTCAACTAGCCCATCGGCCCGACGTCCTAAACTATGTCACTGGGTTAGCAAATTTGGTCTACAGGTGCAAAAAATGGTTGGAAAGTATGCACTTTCCAAAGAAAAACTTAAGTTAACTAGTGTCTCCGTTGGTTTTTTCTTAAAATTGTCACAGGAACCGCCTTCTAAAAATGCCGGTCCTACTTATTTTATGTCGGTCACCGTAGATCTGGTATGTTTCACTTTTTTGTTGACTAAACCTTCAATCTGCTGGAACACTGCTGATTTCAATTGACAGGTATAAGAAACAAGGCTTGGTCTATTGCAATACGTTTCACTCCCCAGCAAAGGAGTGAAACGTAGTGTAATGAACCAAGTCATGTTTCTTGGCTAACTAACCATATATTTATACTGCTAGGTTTGTCAAAGTTCAAACAGCATGATGAAATAGTGGAATCCACGACACGACTTTATTATTGCCAATGGTATTTCCACCTGACAAAGGGTTCGACTGGCAAATTTCTACGTCCTAGTAATATTTTACCGGTGAAAATTCGACATATACCAGAGAACGAAAACACTGTTAACATTCTCAAATAATGCAGTACACAAATAATTAAAAATATTATTTTTTAATGGAAAGTTTCATTCATTAACGACAAGACAACGTGGGTGTCAGCGTCGACTAAGTCTGCGCATGCTCCGCAAATAGATCAACACGTAGCCGGAAGAACTACATATTTTCACATAAAAAAAGCCATTTGAAATACTTAACAGTGTCCAAGTCAGTCCCTAACACGAAATGGCCACATTCCTAAGAATAATATATTGGAGAATGGTATCGGCGACCGTCGTCTAGGGGGGACGTCATAGATTACAGACGATGTCGGAGTCCTCGGTAGCGGTTGTCGATTGTCACAATGATGTATAGATACGTGGTCAGGTGGCACGAGGAGTTCTATCATTCTCCATTCATCCTGCATACAATATAACAGCTCCTTACACCGAATCTAGGATTTGCTTGCAATACATTCTGAAATTTCACTTTGGCGTTGCTATTTTATTATAAATCTTTCTGTCGCAGTTATCATTTTACAAATCATTATGAAATCTTTAATAAATAAATTACAATGAAATATTAAATGACATTTGAAATAATCTTAGTGTTTATTTTTTTGTTAAAAAGTTATGCAATATATCTAAAGAAATTGACAAGCCGTTATGTGAGCCAAGTTCAAGAAAGCTGTCTCTTTTGTTATTTTTGTAAATTAGGTTTTACTTTGCAACGAAAAGTCATGATTCTCTTAAAAATACTGTTTAATCGTGAAGCGTACGAGAAGAACGTTAACTCATTGGAAGAATGGTTTGGTTTACAAATGTCAAATGGCTGCGCGGTATATCGGTTACCGGTAAACCACAATACAAATTGAAACAGGTCCGTATCGCGATACGTTTGTGATGTACCGGTACGTGGCAATTGCAACCTCATTAAAACCAGTCCTACTGCCCCGTTACATGTACATGCAGAGTGGAGAAAGCGTAACGAGACAGCGGGACTGGTTTTAATGAGATGGGTTGCAATTGCTGATCATAATGACGGGGTTTTTTTTATTTGTATCTTGTATTTTCAAATTTCATTAATTGATTGTCATCAGTACATTAACCCTTACAGTGCCGAATTTATTTTAGTTAGGCTTAAAATTATAATTATTTTGTACTGATGAAGACCTATCCTTTGATAATTTGTTTAAAAGAGCTCCGATAGGAGCTCTTTTAAATAAATTATCACAGAATAGGCTTTTAACAGCACAAGTTAGTTACAGTTTTACGTGCAGATAACATACATTAGTCTATGTATCGGTTAATGTATGACTTTCAATTTATAAAAAAATAAAAATACAAGATAAACATTTTTTTAAAGACATTATCATCAGCATACCTATACATCATAAACGTATCGCGATACGTACCTGTTTCAGTTTGTATTGCGGTTTACTGATATATCGGTATTACCGCGCCGACCTATTAAGGACGAAACTTGAAGAAGTTAGACAGCATGATTAATATGCGTCACAGATAGCTATGAGAGTTGAATATAATGCGTATTTACTTCTCGACGAGATTTCGTAAGTAGAATGCAAAGTTCTAGAACAACATCTAATTAGTGACATAATGATGCATCAGTGTATCTTGTGACTAGAAGGTAGATCTGTATTGTCAAAACGTCTTTACCACAGCTGTCTCAGTGTGACTAGAAGGTAGATCTGTATTGTCAAAACGTCTTCACCACAGCTGTCTCATTGTGACTAGAAGGTAGATCTGTATATTCAAAACGTCTTCACCACAACTGTCGCATTACGTCTAGAAGGTAGATCTGTATTGTCAAAACGTCTTCACCACAACTGTCGCATTGCGTCTAGAAGGTACATCTGTATTGTCAAAACGTCTTTACCACAGCAGCTCTCAATGTGTCTAGAAGGTAGACCGTATTGTTAAAACATCTTCACCACAGCCGTCTCATTGTGACTAGAAGTAGATCTGTATTGTCAAAACGTCTTCACCACAGCTGTCTCATTGTGACTAGAAGGTAGATCTGTATTGTCAAAACGTCTTAACCACAGCTGTCTCATTGTGACTAGAAGGTAGATCTGAATTTTCAAAACGTCTTCACCACAGCTGTCTCATTGTGACTAGAAGGTAGATCTGTATTGTCAAATGCCTAAAAAGTTTTCGCCGCGAAAAGCTGAAATTATTGCTCAAGCTGTATTAAACACTACTTCAGTATCTTACTTACCCTCAGAACGTCTTCATTTACATGTATTCATCGTAGTTAGTATCGCACAGTAAAGACATATACATCTCTATTAACATCGAGGAACAGTT
The DNA here is from genome assembly GCA_032361085.1 of Calliostoma canaliculatum. Classification (NCBI taxonomy): domain Eukaryota; kingdom Metazoa; phylum Mollusca; class Gastropoda; order Trochida; family Calliostomatidae; genus Calliostoma; species Calliostoma canaliculatum. Next base: position 1,696 of record JAULCD010291357.1, on the reverse strand, counting down.
ATTGCTAAGAATAACTTCCGGTCTTCTCATTATTTATTTATTTTACGATTTTATGATTACTATGCGTCTATTATGACTGCATCATGGCTGCACTATATCGACTATGATATTTATGTGACGCAATGATGCATACATATATTTTGCAGCAGGCATTTAGATTTGTGTTGCATTTTTCTTACTGACATTTCAGGGGCAATGCTGACTACTATGACACAAGTGACACCCGAACAATGGCTAAGAAATAGTAAAATCGTTATAACCTGTTTATTTTCAACCAAAAAACAAGGTACTGTTTGACCTAAATAACAATATAATTATAACCAATTTCTTTAGAATAAGACAAAATAAATAATATCAAATTTCCAACATTGATAATGTTTTATAACAATATGCGACTAACGCCAAAGAAGGTCTTCACTCTAAGTACAGTCGCATTAAGATTATCAAATAATATAATTCTCTATTATTCTCGACTGATATTACAATAAAAGAATCACAACATTCCCAATAAAAGACGACGGAAAATCAAATTGTTATTTTTTAAAAAGCATGATGTATATGCGCCACAGATAGCTGTAACAGTTGAATATGATATGTAATTACTTCTCCAAAATAAAGATCATTTGTGGAATGCAAAACCAAACAAAACGTCTAAGTGACACAATGATGCATCCATGTGTCTGGAAGGTATGTCTGTGTTGTCAAAACGTCTTTAAAGTATCTGTCTCGTTCACGTTGACCCTCACCGGCCTCCGTGGAGTAGTGGTTAGAGCGTCTGCTCAGAAAACGTAGTGTGCGTAGGTTTGAGGTTCGATCCCTGGTCGCGTCAGATCAAAAGACGTGTTAAAAGTCGCAATTTTGCGATGCTTTGTCGTAAGGGCTGGTTGGCCCAGAGTCAGTATAACGTGTTAGAGTAGGACATTCATGTAAACTGCGAAATGATGATTGTCTTTGTGCGCTACCACGTTAAAATTTTAAGTTTACCATGACTTAAACACACTGGAATGATGTCTTTCGTTTACCATGACCTAAACACACTTGACTGATGGCATTATTTTATAAATGCTAAAACATTGTGAACTGTCCAGTTGGGAAAAAGGTGTTTATCAAACCTCGGGACACCTTCAATGTACACTGTCAAATATGAACCACAACAAGACGATGTTCAACACTGACAACAAATTAATCTTAATTCTAACAGAGCAAACACATTTATTACCTTTGTGTATTATACTTGCTAAAATACATCTTTGAATTTTGGTCATGGATCTTTAATTATAAGTATTACTAGATGGTCAATAATTCAGGAATATCCTTTTTAAACGAATAACAGAAAGTTAATATACTAATAGGAACTTTACATGCATTTTCAATTTATTCTCAAACAAAGTTAAGTTGGGTTTTTTTCTATAATTAAACTTAAAAGGGTCACTTCAAAAATCTTAAAATACTTCAGGCAATCCGCGATGTAAGCTTGCTGACAATATAATACATAACCTCGTTAATGTAACGTGAGTTTAGAATGTTCAAATCCCTCTGGCACAAAAACGTTTCTTAGATCTTAACTCCGTAACAAATTATCAGGGCCCCGTTCCTCAAAGCGAGTTTAGGCTAAGTTGATCGTAAAGGATTTTTTAAACACTGTCCTGTGAAGTTGTTTCTTATCGTGGGCTCACGACTGTCGTAGAGCAGAGAT
>JAULCD010291246.1:0-10055 GCA_032361085.1 Calliostoma canaliculatum | reverse complement strand
AAATTATTACAGGAAAGATTTTTAACAGCTCAAGGAGGTAACAGTTTTGATTTATATTCACCCCAGTTCAGCACTGTAGTGGTTAATGTTTCAACAATAGTTAAAATTGGGATTTAAAATTTCCACTCTCAGTTAACATGTTGTGTGAACTCACCGGAGCAAACATAAACCTTCCGAGAATGCAGGCCAAAATGCACTTAGGTTGGATCCCCCAAAGTTAATATGGATTCAATTGGATTTTAAAATCAACGGCAATGACAAAATTGATTCCAGGTTATGCTTCATTAGTTGCAGTGTTCACTACATTAGCTTTGCCTGGGTGACAGATTTCTTCAAAATCTTTTTCATTTCCTTCTAAAGATGATGTACATTCAAAAATAAATGTCAACCACATTTCCTTTTGAATTTCAATAATTGAATTTCAGATATGGCGCATGTTAACTTGTTTAAGTTCAGTGTTGTAAGCTTTTAATCCAATAACATTGTTTGTTCTACTACCAAGGAAAGGAGACTTTTTTTATGATATATAAGAAAACACCACACTAATGAAAACAGAATTGATGGGAGAAAGCTATGAGGAATACAATTTTATTCTCCAATGCTATTCGAAAAGACTATATAAAAGTACATATACTATGATATTAATAGCTCAGATGCTGGCATTGTGTAAATAGGAAATTGATATCTGACCTTTTGATACAAGTAAACATATGTGTTTTAATGCAAAATATCAGTGTCCAAATATATCACTAAGGCTAAAACAATGAAAACTTTAAAAGATTTTTTTTTGTAACAACAAAAAAGTTTTCAAAAAGTCAGAGAAATGTATATAGATTTTAAATTTGCTCCATTAGTTCCCAGTTGATCCACAAGCTCCCCAGGCACGCAAAGTATCCTCTGTTCAGTATTCAGCAAGAATCGTTGCAACCACTAAGCACAGATTACTTTGGTAAGAAAAACTCTGTCAGATTGGCAGTGACCTGGTCCCCCGGGGAAACAAAACCCAGTCTGACTGCGTGTGTAGCAATAGAGAGGAAATTGACGCCAGGTATATCCGATAGACTCCAGCTCAGTGGTGGGCTCCCTCTCTGTGGGGTGTACACACAGAACCAGATGGACTTCAACACTGGCCCTAAACTAGACTTGCCCCCAGTCTTCTGTTGCTGTATATGGGTTATTCACAACCAGAGGCCTTTTCAATGTCACTGATAATGTTTTCCTTTTATTATTAACAGGTATATTATTGATAAATAATGTCAGAATTATAAAAAAAAAAATCGTTAAGATTTTGGAATTCTCCATGTACCCAAAAAACAACAACCATTAATTGTTATTTGAAGGCAATTGTATATTTTAATATTAAAATCAGTTTGTTTAAAATATGATATGATTTATGATAGTTTGGTCCTAAATGAAAACAAATGTGTATATGATGTCTTTCAGTTCCTTGAAAAAGAGCGCTTACTAGGAATAATATTTGTTTTGCATTTTGGTAGTTCATTTTGTTATCTTATTGAAAATCACCGATAGGTATTAGAGCCGGAAATTCACATGGCTGCTTAGACTTGCTCTAGTTTATAACAATACAAATGGAATGGGAGTTGTGACCACTAGGTTCTTTTATCCTATCAATTTGACATTCCTTTCATTCAATCAATTTATAATCACAACCATACTCCTGTCATTTTTTCTTACTATTGAATATTATTTACTTCAAAATGTTCTGCTCATGCCAAAATAAAGAAGTTGACATTCATAAAAATCTCTTGATTTAGGCTTGAAGGTTAGTAAGACTAAGTTTATTTCTTCATGAATTCTTTTTGGAGTTGCTAAAAATAAAATGGCAGCAATGGTGCCTAGAATCTCTACTTTATCAAGAGAGAATAAACAGAAGTCCTTTCTTTGCAGTGTTAAATCAAGGCTACTCTCCAGCAGGCCATCTGCGTGTGTCTGGTGTCTTCTGTGTGTTTATGTTGTGTCTCTCCCACAGGTTCACATGCATGTGATTCAGATCCAGTAGCTTGTGTTGAAGTTCAGGCTGAATATCAAACACTGGTAACATTCACACATCAAAAATATTTCCTTTTGAAACATGTTTCCAATGACTGTTTGTGGGAAGGACACAGCCATGTTTCTTCTGAATAGAACTGGAGTAGCTTGGAGTAGCTGTGACTTTGTTTGTTGGTTTGTTTCTCCGATCTTAGCATCAATATTGATAGAATAAACCTAATCAACATTCATGAGATACATGACATTTTAACCAGGTTTATGAAAGGTTACTGGTAAAGATTTGCAATTATCCTAAACAAGGGCTAAACTTTACACTGCATAAAATAAAACAAAAGAAGCTTGCATATATATCCTAGCTTTCCTTGAGTAAGGAAACAAGTTTTTAATTTGGAGGAATGGTAACATATTTTATGCGTTTTGGAACTGAATGTGTTAGCAGCGTGACAGCATTGATTGACATCATTGTTTCAGGCATAATGAGTTTTCACAATGTTAATTTTTCTCACTAGATAACAATACAATCTTGAGTTTAATAATTGAACCCCTTCATCATAAAATGTTACAAAAGGAGTTTGCTCCTGTACACCAAGGTTTTTTAATTTTTTTAAAAAGAATTAACCCTGATTGAACAAAGAATAGTTATGTTTAACTTATTAAAAAAACAGGAGTAGGGGTGGGAGGATGATAAAAATTTGCATGAAATTTGAAAATAAGTTTGTACAAGTGAAATACACTACTTGACTGCTTAATGAACTATTGTGTGGAGTTTCATTAACAGAAACTCAGTGCTCCTGCTTACTTCTAGTGTACATTCCTCCAGTATGTTACACACCTACACCACACTTTAATCCTGCGCTGAATTGGGGGTTGTATGAACTGAAACTATGGCCATCTTATGCTGTTGAAACCCTATATCCTTTGGTAATTTGTTTAAAAGAGCTTCAGGAGCTCTTTTAAACAAATTACCACAGTATAAGTTTTCAACAGCCTTGTTAGATTAGAACATGGATACTAAAATGAACAAATGTTGCCCCTTGCACTTCAAAAGGTTAAAGCTTGCCCTACAAACTGAAGTTAGACTGAAGCCACATGTATTCAAGGCTCTACATCACCACGACTCTAGAACGCTCTTACAACAAGTTGTTCTGGTTATTCTTGACATTCCTCACCTCAGTACAAGGGTGACAGTTTGAACTTTACTTGTTTACACTTAGAAATATGCATGTTCCAAATAGTCTTAAAATTACAAAAATTATCTAAGAAAATAACTGATAAAGTTTTTAAATTTGGAAAAAAATTACCATAAACTCACAATCACAATCACAATCATCATCATCATCATCATCATCATCATTAAGATATATCCCAATAGTCAAGTCTTAATTAGACAGACCTTGCTTGTAAAAATCTTTGACAAAATAAGTGTAATCCTGCACAACCAGTCACGACCTCATCCAAGTGCACAATAATTAGACTCAAGTCACCAGCACAGAATCAAGCAAAACTTTCAGAGTGCTACAACAGATGCCAACAAATCTCCTTCCCAAAAGACTCCCTGCTTTCCACCTACCAGCATCAACAAATGCCCTGAGTTACAGATAATCTGAGCAGGATGAACTTCTGATAGATAGAATTACACAAGTCGGCCATTCTAACCTGCCTCCAATTGTTTGACCAGATGCCTCAACAGACCTACAACCTCACGGCTGTTAAACCCTTGAAGAATAATCTTACATTAACACTTACAGTTCTGAATTGATTCAAACCTGAAACTATTACCCTTTGTGCTGTTGAAAACCGGTCTTGTGGCTTTCAGGAGCTCTTTTAAACAAATTGCCACAGGACAGGTTTTCAACAACATATTTAGCCTAAAACTTAAATACTAAAACAAACAGTGCTTAGCACTGCAAGGGTGAAGAGTTTAGTACTTCATGGATCGTTTCCAGACAGTCCATGATGATGGGTTTTCTGAGGTCAGATCTAATATATAATCAAGAACCTACGATTGCTGCTTCAGTCAATAGTCTGAAGACGACCACTTGACAAAATTTACTTCAAAGACTGTTCAGGATCATCACAGGACAGCGGCTCTTTTATGTAATCTTGTGGAAAACTTTTAAAATATTGTTCTGACATTAGGGTGACCTGCAACAGCTGCTAGACATCATTAAAGTGATGGTACAAGGCTTGTGTTGACTTTATGGGATCTTTGTTCCCAGATTGTAACAGTTTGCTCTGATTCATCTGGTTCCACCATCAGCTTCTCAGAGAATAGACAATGTATCAACTAAACTTTATTGTTTAGCTTTCTATTTTTTGGATAATTAAGCCTTGTCTTGCTTTAAAGTTATTGTTATTTTCAGGGAACTTCAATCATAAACTGGTGAATAAAGATCCACATAGCCAGTTACTAGGGAACATGGAAATTTCACTGATGTTGATGCAAGCCATTTTTTTTTCTACCGATCTACACTTTAAGTAAAATCACATACTGTAAGGTACACCCTCTTGGAGTCGAGATGCTAACATGGTGAAACCTTCTGTGTATTTGAGAAGGAGCAGTAGATAAGTGAATTTAAATGATAATATTATCAGAGCAGATAAAGCAAATTGTTTGTAAAATGTAATTTACCACTTTACCTCACTTGATTCAGTTAGATACATTGTTTTTAAAAATTGACCTTGGAAAAACAAAGTTATATTTAATCCTTAAAATGCAGCATTAGATAATTAAAGTTAACAGTATTATCACTGTGTGCTGTTGAAAACCCTTTTTGTGCTAAATTGTTTAAAAGGGCACCTGCAGGAGTTATTTTAATCACCATAGAATAAAAAATGTAACATTTTCAGGTTTGACGTTGGACAGTGAAACAAAGTGATGTTGCCACAAGCGCTTAAAGGGTTAAGCCATGGAAGGCATGCTTCACCCAATAATTACAGTTTACAGTTCGCTTAGTGCCTGGTGTAAAGCAGAGAAAAGAAGCTCACAATTGACATTCCTTGACAGAGTTGTTACATATTTGTGACAAGGCAGGTGAATTCCTGTGTAAATGACTGGGCTCATATTGCTGCACAGTGGCCTGGGTTACAGGGAGGGATGGTGATGTGTATCTCCATTGCCTGGAGCAGAGGCATCTCATCTCAGATTAGCTAGGACAGATACAGCTGAAATTCATCTATGTAATGCATAGCTCTTCAAATTCAATGTTTAACTCTTAAAGTGCTGAGCTCAACTTTACCTTTTAGGCTTCAAATTACAACCAAATTATAATTACAATTCTGTGGTACTTTAGGAGCTCTTTTAAACAAAGTACAACAGGATAGGATTTCAACAGATGAAGGTGGTCATAGTTTTAAGTTCTAAGAAAATCAACACTCTTAGGGTTAAATTTTGCCGTATATCTTTCATCCTATACTGCTATAGTGGTAAATGTGTTCACAATCTGACAGTGTTGAACCTTTGAGATTTAGTGATACCAGCCGTCTTTCTAGTCTCAAATGTTAAACCTCACATTCTTGAAAACATGTCTGTGGTCATTTGTTTAAATTATTCTTACCTGAACTCTTTTGAACAAATGGCCAAATGATAGCTTTTTCACCACACACAATGGTTTCAATTACAAGTTTTAATGACTAAAATTCCAACCCTCTAAGCAATTTCGCATTTGTATTAAGAAATTACAATTTTACAAAGACAAACACACACACAAGGATGATAAATTTCTGTCCAAAACTCAAATATATACAATGGTCTTTAACACAGAGACTTATAAGGTTAGCGGCCTCTGAAGAAGCTTCATTATAGCACATACAGCCTGATGTTATTGCACATACAGCCTGATGTTATTGCACATACAGCTTGATGTTATTGCACATACAGCCTGATGTTATTGCATATACAGCCTGGTGTTATTTCACATACAGCCTGATGTTATTACACATACAGCCTGATGTTAGTGCACATGCAGCCTGATGTTATCGCACATGCAGCCTGATGGTTTTGCAACATAATATTATTGCACATAAAGCCTGACATACTGAGCATTTCTTAGACAATTGCACATTAAACATCCTTAAATTCCCCAAGTGTTTGTAATTTACAATAATTAAGAACACTAATGCTGCTGTACTGCTAGAATAACTTTCTTTATAAAATGCCAAAGTAATTCAGTATCATAGGAATTTGACAACATTTCAACATATTTTGAAATTATTATTCAGATAATGGCCATAAGCTATGTAATGAAGATGAGCCCAAAATCTTTATTACATGGGCGAACCCTATTCTCGCTAAACTTATGAAATAATGACTGTCATTTTATAAGATAAATTTAATTGCCTGAACAAACTTACATTTTCAATTAATCATCTTGTTAATAATTTGCAAGCATTCGCACATCAAATTATTACAGCCAATTAAAGTTTGTAAACACTAATGGGTGCCAATTTAAAGGTTCCTTAATGCCAGCAAACCAAACAGCATTGTCAAGGATTCAAACTCATACAACAAATATACATGGGCAAGTAGACTGCAAGACTGGCAGTTTCATTGTAATGTCAAGAGTGAGTGGGTTGGGAGTACATGCCACTTCCAACATTATTATAGTCACCTACTGAGCAGTTTGATTTCAGAAGAAAACCTCTATCAACAACATTGTGGTTTTCTGATGCAATGACACCTACAAGCTTTGGCCATTACCAAACAGATTGCATTTACTGTGTTGCAGCAATGAAATCTATGTAAACCTGTTCTCAGTCACAAGAAAAACAGCAACCATCTGGGTAGAATTTTGAATCAACAACCTCAAGATCCATGATCCAGGTTCCACAAAGAGGTGAGACATCTAAACTTTCATCTTAGTGCTCTCATCTTCAATATATGAACCCAATACCAGAGGCCTGGTTCAGTTATGAACAATCCAATACCAGAGGCCTGGTTCAGTTATGAACAATCCAATACCAGAGGCCTGGTTCAGTTATGAGGCCTGGTTCAGTTATGAACAATTCAATACCAGAGGCCTGGTTCAGTTATGAACATTCCAATACCAGAGGCCTGGTTTAGTTATGAACAACCCAATACCAGAGGCCTGGTTTAGTTAGGAAGGAACAACCCAATACCAAATGCCTGGTTTAGTTATGAACAACCTAATACCAGAGGCCTGGTTAAGTTAGGAAGGAACAACCCAATACCAGAGGCCTGGTTTAGTTAGGAACAACCCAATACCAGAGGCCTGGTTTAGTTAGGAACAACCCAATACCAGAGGCCTGGTTTAGTTATGAGTAAACCAGTCAGGGGAACATCATGTGTAGGTCAGTAAAGTATCACTAACTGGGGTAGTACCAGCCATGATACACAAGATAAACATCCAGGAGTTGAGGGCAACTGTCGGCTCACTGCTTCCAGGCTAATTACCCAAATGAATGACGGAAGTCTATCACAGGTGAGTTGATCCCAAGTCTGATAGCAGCATCAGCACCACTTAGCCAAAACTCAGTTTCAAGACAGAAGACAAAGCCTCAACCAATCCAAGTCGTGACTTGAAATAAAGCAAGCAAGCTTCTGATAAATATCAGTTCTCGGAAGTATCACGGGAGCTAAAACTGGAGGGCTAAGACAGGTAGGTGACTTTGATGAGCACAGGCATGTTTTAACAAAGACGGGGAGATTGAAGAAGTGACAGCAGTTGCCTTCCTTATCTTTGTCAACATCAGTCTGGAAGCACAAACCCACGCAAGTTGAAAGACGACTCATTAAAATGTAATCCCAAATTTATCATTTATCATTCTGCTTGGACATCTGACAGGAAGATAAGAATCTGCCTGAACAAAGCAAATCCCCACCAGAAACTTGGTAATTAACACACATCCTTTTGGCTCCAAGTACAACATCTTAAGGTCAGAGTTATCAGTAAATGTCTGTGTGGATTTGTCATCTAAAATCTATACACCAAGAAAATATAAATATTTTGGGGGGAGGAAAGTTCAAAAGACTGTGCTTAATTTGGTGTGCTTTCGGTCTTACAATTCTTCAATAGAGCAATAATTCTTAGATAGTACCAATTTCTTAAATATTTTCATACTTAACCTTTGACATAACAAATATGTTATTCTTGTCATATCATTGCAATGTTTTGCTCTTTGTCCTCTTAATTTCAAATACCCAGCCCATGGAGGAATAGACAGTTATATATGCTAAAAAAACTTCACCCCCTAGTGGTGAAACACAAACTTTATCTCTGTTGATGAAACACAAACTTCACCCCTAGTAGCAAAATACATACTTCACACTAGGTGGTGAATTGTGTTTGTTGTGAAGTCAGCATATCATAAACAAGCTTAGGATCATCTTCAACTTCATCGCTGATTAAATCAAAGGAAGGTAAGGACCACAAGTTCAGAACAGCTTTTCTAACATGTTTTCTACAATTTGACATATCCTTCTCATCACAAAAAGATTGGTCTATTAATAGATTCCAAATATGAGAAGTCAAGGACACTAAATTCAAATGTTTGACACCAAACAATTTAACAGACTATAAATTTAACCAGTAAGCTGTATTAGGTCTTGCAAGGAAGGAGGGTTAACTGTCCTATAAATAGTTTGAATCCTACAAGAAGCCAAAGCTCATGCTCAATTTATGTTATCTGTGCTCATGAACTTTACACCTGGAGTGTATAAAGAACAAAAACTGGAACAATGACATGTATATATTTACTTGGCCTGGCAATGAAGTCAAAAGATAAAATCGAGAATCTTCATAAATTAGCACCCCCCTCTATCTGTTTACAGTATGTACAGATATCCATGCTCCAAGATATAGAGGACACAAGTTAACCCTTAAATTGCTGAATAGAAATTAGCAATAATTTAAACTGTGACCACCTTGTTCTGTTAAAAACCTATCCTGTGGTAATGTGTTTAAAAGAGCTCCTATAGTCCAAGATATATCCTATAGGAGCTCTTTTAAACACATTACCACAGGATAGGTTTTTATCAGCCTATTTAGGTTGGAAATTGGACATTGTAATGGACAAATGTTGGGCTCAGGTCTTTAACCCTTAAATTGCTGAACCCAACATTTGTCAATTTCAATGTCCAAAATCCAACCCATTATAACTTTTGAAAATGTTTCCTGTAATGTTTTGTGTAAAAGAGCTCATAAAGGAACTCTTTTACATAAATCATTACAGGAAAGCTTTTCAACAGCACAAGGTGGTATCAGTTTTGAGTTATAGTCACCCCAGTTCAGCTATTTAAGGGTTAACACAGAAAGGTGGTCACAAAGTGTAATCTAAAGCTCTACCTACTATCCCAATTTCAACATTTCAAGTTTTATATTTCACTTCAGCATTCCAAAGGTTAATACTGAGATTAAAATATTGAAAATAAAAATGTTGTGAATCTGATTACACCTGGACGAAATTTAGAGCAGGTAGGTAGAGAAAAAAATTTCCCCTGAAATATTATTTTCCTGACATCAAATTTTCATAAGATAAATAAATGATTTGCAGGGATTGTAAATGATATAATGTGAGTGTTTTGTCAAAGTGACGCTAAAAAGGTTAGGGTCGGCACAAATTTGGGGGGGCAAGGTCAGGCAATGATGCAGAACCAAAACACTTTATTTGGCCTTATACTTAGAACTATAAGGGTTTAGAACTGTGTTGTGATCAGTACTATAACAGTTTAGAACTTATTATACTCAACACTATAAAGCACTTTAAAGCTGAATTTTTCAGTTCAGTATTGCAAAGGTTAATATTGAGATTCCTATTAGTCTACTTACCTGAAGAAATGTCCTGTATGTAACGAGTCTCTCCAGTGGTTTCATCAGGTATGTCTTGAGGGCGGTGTCACTGTCCTTGATACTTATGCTGTAGTCCTGCTCAGAGAAATCAACAGCCTTGACATCACGAAACACATGGTGATAAAATAATATGTAAATCTTTGAGGGCTTGTGTCTCAATGTCTTTAAAACCTTGGTCTTGTTCCGCAAAACTCTTATAATCTGTAACAGCTTAACCCTTACCGTGCGGCTCACGGA
>JAULCD010291135.1:0-10055 GCA_032361085.1 Calliostoma canaliculatum | reverse complement strand
TAGTCATATTTTAAATACTGTTGTATCGATATTCAGCTTCAACTGTATCGTGTATCGTATCGCAGCCCACGTATCGCTGTACATCGGAATTTCGGTGTATCGTTTCACCCTTATCTTTTACACAAATTATTACAGGAAAGATTTTCAACAGCCTATTTAGGTTGGAGTTTGAATATTGAATTTGACAAGTGTTGGGTTTAGCACTTTAAGGGTTAAGCATTCCATGGTTTACTTCACCCCAAACCAGATTGAAGGGACTGATAGGATTCAAGTACTGGATTGACTTGATGAATTTAAGCATTCCGTGGTTTCCTATTTTCAGTTGTAGAATCTTTGATGTCTAATAAACACTTTAAAACTAACTAAATGAAGAATCTAAAGAAAACAAAACAGTGCAAAGGTCATGATTTTGGCATTAGTAAATCCAAGATTTGTAAAGCAAGTTGTTTTTAACAATTTTAGCATTTGCAAACTCATTGTTTAAAAATGCCAAAGTCATTAAAAACTGCACTTTTCAAAGAAAAGCAAATTTTTCTTTGAAAAGTGCAAATTTTACAGCAATTTTATCCTTTGGAAACCAAACCTGGGCCCCATTGCTCAAAACATTCTTAGGTAAGTTAGGTAAGTGCTAAAACATAACATTTGCTTCCGCCTGTCGTAGCGCAGAGATTGCTTTGAAACCGGTACCATTCGGCACCGGTTCCAATTTGACTTCTGTGCTACAACTGTCAACAGTAAGCCAATAATAAGAACCAACTCTACAGGACATTGTTTCAAAAATCACTTATGATCAACATAGCCTAAGGTCGCTTTGAGGAATGGGGTCCAGTTAGCACATTGTCTGATACAAAGTCTTAGTGTAAAACAGTGGGCAGTCTTGAAGTCAATCAAATTCCTGTCCGCTGAACACAGCCCGTCCTATGAATCTTCCAATACTTAGAGGTCACATTCGGACATTTTACGACAACCTGAGGGCCGAAATAATCATCACTATTGAAACACGAAATTGCTGTGAGATCATATAAACTTGCTGTGACTTCATTGGTTTACAAGGGAAATGAGAAAAATGATTGGATGACTGGTCATCTAACGATGGTGATCAAAGGAAATCAGAACTGGAAACTAAGAGGGAAATGTGCTCGGCATGTCCCTGTGGTGAAAGGATCGAATGCCACCCTCCAGGTTTCCAATATGTCCGCTGTCAAGTGGGATTATCCGTTTTATGTCTCTGAAGATGTAGTAAATAAATTAAGGTGTGTTGGTTTTATTGACAAATTGTTAGTTTATTGTGGAAAATAATTTAGATTGCAAAAATGTCTGAGTGTTGTGTTAGGTGAAGAGGGTTCTTCATCTTGACGAGATCTTTTTGTGAAAATGTAGTTAGGTGTTGATGAAGAGCAAATATCTTGTGATTTTGCTCATAGGAGTTTGAGATGTCTTGGTGTCTTCTCTACTCACTGTCCGTCAACCCCTTAGCCCCTTCCCCTCTTCATATTCCTACAAAACACACACACTCACACACAAACACACACGCGCACACACACGCAGACATGCATGCACACACGCACCACACACATACACACACACTTACATATAAACCCACTTACACACATACAAACACACACATATATATATACACACATACACACATACACACACATCTTAAAGATCTTTATTTTATCTTTTTATCGTGTATATAGTTATCGTCAATTGCCAAAACTATGCTCTTTTTCTTTGGATTCCAGCTGCACCTTCTACCAGTGTACAACGTACAAGTGATGTGGTTTGCGTATTTGCCCTACTTCACACTGAGACAAAGGTTAAAGGACTGGTAGGTTAGGTTAAAAACAACAGAACTGTTGTAAACTGTGCACGTTCCAACCTACCTTTGTCAACCGAACTGATAGCACATGTGCTTCTAACGTTGCCAAGATAAATTACTTTGTTTGAAACGTATATCTGTTCACCAACCAGTATGTTGTGTAGTTTTATGGATAGTACTGATTTTAAGTGTTTGGCATCATTAACGCATCTTAGTTCGCTAGAGGTGTTTACTAGACATTTTGAGAATTCGGCACCGGCTCTAAATCGATCTCTGCTCTACGATATTCGTAAGCCTATGATAAGAAACAACTCCACGGGACATTGTTACAAAATTTACTTACGATCAACTTACGATCGCTTTGAGGAACGTGGCATCTAACACGACATTAAGTATGACGTGCATATTACATGGATATAAGACAACATAAATATTAAGACAGGTATTTTACATGTAGAACAGACATGTTACATGGACAGCATACTACATACAAAAATAAGACAAAAACAAAAAAGCTGTTGTGGTTTCGATTACATGTATTTAAAATTTTGGGTAGGTCAGTCAGTCGGAATTTTTCTTTTTATTGAAATGTTTTTTCCTGATATCAAGTGTTAACCCTTAAAGGGCTGAGTAGAATTCAGCAAGTCTTAAAACTGTGACCATCCTATCCTGTGATAATTTGTTTAAAAGAGCTCCTTTATGAGCTATTTTAAACAAATTACCACAGGATATGTTTTTAACAGCTTGTATACGTATTAGTTGAAATTTGAACTATACTACACTAAATAAAGAAATAGCGCGGACGTGTTATATCAATTCTGTTCACGGTAAATCCTTTAGTCCTGTTTCCTTATTTTATGGGTCATTCTATTAACACTATTACCTGCGAAAGTCTCATCAAACCCATGGAAAACTGCTGAATAATTTATGTACAATTTTCAATTTACGTTATTTCCTATTATAACTTCATTTGCCTATTGTATATTAGGTTGATAGGTCTTTTGTTTATTCCTAATTGTTTGATTTAGTGTAACTCAATTCAAATGATAACTTGCTAGATAACGATGTTAGTATCTACATGAAAACGTCGCACAAATTGTAATAAAGAGGTGATATACCTCAATTGTTCACCACATCCACTTCTAGAAATAGAATAGAAATTGCCCGTCAAATAAATCATTATTTGTTTTCACAGTTGTTGTAAACAAAATCTATTATATTACAGTTCATATTTTATTTTGAAAAGTGGATTACATGTCTAATTATACATTATTATTTTTGGATCTGTTTGTAAACCAATAATGTTCATTTCTTTATATTCAAATTTATATATTTATATAAGCATGACTGCCACACCAACGTTTTAAGTACTTTCGGGTTGTGACGTTATGTTTACAAACAGTTGTGACGTTATGTTTACAAACAGTTGTGACGTTATGTTTGCAAACAGTTGCGAGTTAGTTGGTTATGGTGAGAGAGGGAAGACGTGAAATCGATAGAAGCAATGAAAGTATTGCATCATCAGCTATTCAAACTATGACCTCAGTGATGAATGCATATGTTTGTTATATCAATCTTGTGACCTAAATATAATTACTTGGTTTTATAAATAAATGCATAACTGTTGTACACGGTGCTGTCTATTATTAATTGTAGCCGTTAATCTTTATGAATACTACACTACATACAGAAATAGGACGGGCATATAACATGAACATAAACTAAAAATGAGGACAGAAAATACTCTTTTGCGATGGCAAACATTAAAAAGCAAAATGGGTTAAGTTACCATCGAACGCCTCCACATAGTTGAATTCACAGGAGAAAGATGACTCGATGTCAGATGTCAGGACGTCAAGGTTGACGACCTCGCTGGTGTCATCTGTGTGAATCAGCCACGAGCAGTCAGCGTTCCTGAAATGAGACACAACCTCCTCACTATAGACTGGTCGCACTTGTAACTTGACAAACTACGAGTTGATGGTGCACTGGAAAAATGTATATAAATTATTCAGAGGTGTTTCATTGGTTTGATGATATTTCCATAGTAAATCTCATCAAACCAATTAAAAACCGCCGAATAATTTCTGAAAAAAATAATTTTAGTGGCGTGTGGAAACGATTTTAATATTTATGCAATTCACTAATTGCAAATCATTCTTTACTCTATTTGCCAGTTAACCACAAGAAAGTAGGCATCTCAATTTCCAACCAGTAAGTCTATCATCATTTTTTGCAGAAATGATCACAATTGCTGCAATGGTTGATGTGGGGGGAAAAGTTAGATATGCTTGTGATAAATTTATTCCAAAAACATATGTTTTAAATAACACGAGCTGAGTTGCAATTTCAATTATTACAGTTCCAAGCTAAGTTTTTTTTATATTTTTCTACCTAATATTTATCCTACAAAATAGGTTTTCAACAGCACAAGTAGTATCACAAAGTTACTTGTGGTTGTCAACTTCTTTATTGCCTGAATGCATTCGGCATTCAAACAATAAAGACGTTGACAACCATAAGCAATTTTGTTATATTCCCTACATAACTTCGAAAAATGTCTCTAAAAAACAACACAAGTAGTTACAGTTCTTCAAGACAATTGGAACGCTAAGGGTGAAATCTACTTACTTTGTGTAGTGAAACGGAAAGTTAGGCGACTTGATGTACTTCGTGGTAAGTAACGAAGCGGTTAGATCCTGTTCCGAACACTCTGCTGAAATTTGGGGACAGATACCTCAAAGATTAAACATGTTAACACTGGGTCTATGGGGTTGGATTCACAACTGTAAACATAAACTTCCGTAAATGTTTATTTAAAATTTGGTTTATTTTGCAAATGCCATAATTGTTTTAAAGTTTGCCATTTTCAAAGAATTTTTTTTTATTTGAAAGGTACACAGTTTACCATGATTTTGACATGTGTGCGGAAACCCCATGAGCCTAGTCTTATGTTGATGTTTTTTTGTTATGTAAGAGTACATATGCACTTAATATCATTAGTGCATGTTAACCCTTACCGTGCGGCTCACGGAAATATCAGGGTCAGGCTACCAGTAGCCTGACCCGGATATTTTCGTGATCCGCATTGACAGACAGGCCGCTAAGTTGAGTGAGGCAGTAGCTATGACAGGCAAAAATTCCGGGACACGCCACTGAGGATGACTTCTTCAAAATTATGCCGCACGGTAAGGGTTAATTATGCTGGCTGTTTCAGTATGCAAATGCTTTACATAAAATTACTTAAGTTAAAATTTATTTTCAAAAATTCTTAAAGGTGGTTTGAATCAAACAGAAGATCGTTTAAGGGACATTCCTGTGGTAATTAAAAATTATTTTCATCTTAATACGTAGCTTAAAAATCTAGTCATTCTATTACAAACAATAGCTTTATTTTGTTTAATGCAAAATAAAATTTCAGTTTACTCAGAGAAAGAATTTATTTATTATATTACTGAAAACATGAATTAGATTAATGTAAAAGCGGATGCTTTCAATGTGGTAATTATTGACCGAGGAAGACTCACTTTGTTTAGCAGTGTAGGACATCCGAAAACCACTGTCCGTGTCGGTAGTATCCGTCTTAAACCTAAGGAACATGTACGGGCCGGAACTGTACAAAGACGGGGTATCGTATCCACACCACTTTCCCAGAAGTGGAGCATTCTCGTGCGTGCCTGAAAATACAACAAAGACGTTGTTAGTTTATGTTACATTCATGTTCATAAGTATCTTTGGATACTAGCTGTACTTTCTACCAGTGTGTAACATATGACAACGTACAGGTGATGTGGCTTGCGTATCTGCCCTACTTTACACTGAGACAAAGGTAAAAGGACTGGTAGGTTCGGTTAAAAACAACAGAACTGTTATAAACTGTGCACGTTGTCAACCGAGCACAGCGCTTCTAACGTTGCCAAGACAACTGACGTTATTTACCAACCAGTATATTTGTTTTGAATATACTGATTTTATGTGTTTGATAACATTTTAAGGCATTTTGGTCAGCTAAATTTATTTATCATCCAAAACTGGCTCCCACAGAAGATACCGCTTGTGTGAGATCAAACAATATCTCCTAGAAGATATCAAGAAAAATTATTTTATTTCTTTGTAGCGATATCTCCGGCATAAATCATATCCATTGCCCCTAATTATGACGTCACAATGCGTATGTAGCAGCATTGTTCCTAGTTAATAGCAGCACAGAAAAAAATGTAATCTAATATTTACAAAATGATTGATTAATGTCATTAGATTGATTTTGAATGATAAACAGAATCTCACCCTCGGGTCTCCTGATATCAAAGATATCAACACTCGTTGATAAAAGTTTAAATCTCCTCGGCAAGCTTCGGAGTTTTAAACGTTTATCAACTCGTGTTGATATATTTGATATCAGAAGACACTCGGGCGAAACTCTCTATTTATTGTCAAGACATGTGAGAATAATCCGAGGTGACCACTGATCCATTAACCAGGTTATCAACACCGTGTAAGAGCTTTGAGCAACAAACTTGTTGCTGGGTATATAGGTCATTCAAAATGTAGCAATTTCTTGGAAAAGTTATTATTTCCTTTAATTTATAATAATTAACATAATATTTCATTGTTATGTTTGATAAATATACAAACATACGTAATGTTTGGTAACATCTATGGTTTAACTTCAGGAAAAGTTACTATTTTTCTCATTTTAATATTTTCGTTTTGTCAATACAATTTGTCCCTTGTGTTCTCGATGCAAAACACATTTTTAAAATGACACACTCTTTAAGGATTGTAAATTCAAAATAATACTTCCTGTTAGTTATACTTTACCTTTCTACATTGTTGTTTTCCCTTTCTACATTGCTTCATGTTTTGAGTATAACTTATGTACAGCACAACGTGTGTTCACACAATACGTTGATTATTTCAAACTCTACAAGATGCATTTTGAAATAAAATCAACATTGAACTCAAAAAAATCCGAACAAGCATATTACATACCAATTAACTACAACAATAGGACGTGTAATTTACATAGACATAATACTGCATAGGGAAGTAGGGCAGGCATAAAACATGTAAATTTACACTAAATAAATAAACATAAAAGACATGTTACATGAACTTCACAGTACATGAGAAAATATAACGTGCATATTACATGGATACAAGACAACATCAACATTAGAACAAGTATATTACATGTAGGACCGACATGTTATATTACATCACAGCATACCACCAAAATAAATAAAACGGGCATATTACATGGATATACATACAGTACAGGAATATGTCTACTACAATTAATAACGAAACATGACAGACATACGTCTTTGATAGGCATTTTAGAAATTAATAATAGGGTCTCATGGGTGACAGCATCCTTGTAGAAGTTGCTATCCATAAAACCCTATTCAGTTTATGACAAACGTATTACAAGAATATAGATAATACACTAAATACAGATATAGGACTGACATATCAAATTTATACCGATACTATACTGAATAAAATATGAGACGAAAACGACACTAAAACAGAAATAGGACGAACATATCACATGCATGAATATAAATACTACACAAAATTAAGGAATAGGATGAACTTATCACATGCATGAATATGGATACTACACTAAATTAAGGAATAGTATGAACTTATCACATGCATGAATATGGATACTACACTAAATTAAGGAATATGACGAACACATCATATGCATACAATGTGAATACTACACTAAATTAAGGAAATAGGACGAACTTATTAATGAACACTACACAGAATGGGGACATGGAAAGACTATTTTACGATGAAAAATATTGAAATGCAAAGTAAGTTTCTTACCGTCAAACGCTTCATGTAGTCGTATTGGCAGGGGAGGCCAGGGGATGTCTCGATGTCGGAGTTCAGGGCGTGAATGTAGACGACCTTATTGATGTCAAACGAGCAAATCAGCCACGAACAGTCAGCGTTGCTGAAATGAGACACATGTCGCTTACAGCACTGGAAAACATGTACAGAAATTATTTAGCGGTTTTCTTTTGGTCTGATGTGATTTCCAAAAATAACCGCTGAATAATTTCTGTACATTTGTTATCCTGTGGTCTTATTTGTAAATAGACAAACTACGAGTTGATTGTGTGTAAAAAGGATTTGAAAATGTAAACAATAAATTGCACACATAGAAAATGAATTGCATTCACTAACTGCAAACAACTCTGTACTTTATTTGCCAGTGAAACAAAATAGTCGCCAATGTTGTAATCTGTCGTTAATTATGGCAGACAAGTTTACATTGCTGCAATGTTTTGTGTAAAGTGAAAACTTCAGATATTCTTCTGATATATTTATTTTAAAAGCATATGATTTTAATAACAATAGCTGAGTTTCAATTTTAACTATTGCAGTGTTTAGCTATTTTTGATGTTTTTTCGTTTTGCATATTGTGACCTATATAGGTTGTTAACAGTATTCTTGAGATAACGTTTTTAAAAGATTTCTTATTAAAACTATTTTAAACAAATTACCCCCTGATAGGTTTTCAACAGCCTATTTTAGTTGAAGTTTAGACAATATGCAAGTAATTTTTGTTTTGCTCTTGAAGGGTTAATCTTAAAATGACATGATTGGTTGACAATTACAAAAAAAATAGATCTTACACCAAATACAGTTGCATCTGTAAAATATTGTAACCTGTCAAATAAAAATTAAATTCTTCAATTTTTTAAAACTAAATGACCAATTTAGTTCCATTCACTAACTTCTTCTTTGTTTTACAAGTATCACATGCGGCATTCTTCTTCAGCACAACTAAACTCAAAACATTGCTTTTGGGTAAATATATCACAATTAACTGAGGTAAGCATGCATCGATTCAAAAACTGGAAAATAAATTCTTTTATAAACATTTGATATAAGCATTTTATGAACATGCTTTAAAAAACTTATTTGATTTATCTCACAAATTATTTATCGCCAGCTTTACTTAAAAAAATTGCATTTAAAATGTTAATAAACGTTTACTTTGAAGTTAATAAAGCCTATTGAAAATCTCGAAAAGCAAAGCCATGTCCAAACAGGATAACAAACTCAAGGCTTCTCTTGTTACCAAGGAAACATGCCAATGTTACAAACTGGAAGTACAAAAGATATTGGAGTACAAATTGAGATCAGAAATTTATAAAAAATTATTGAACTGAGAACAATGCTTTTTGAATGTTAGACCATACTGTACAACAAGGGTGACTGAATATTGTAACCATGATAACATAGGATGATTCACCAGGGTTCCGTGCAGGGGTCAATCCTTCACTTAAAGACGGTACTTTACCCTTACCGTGCGGCTGCCAGAAATATCTGGGTCAGGCTACTAGCCTGACCCGGATATTTCCAGGAGCCGCACGGTAAGGGTTAATCTCTAATATTGCTAAGTGCAAAATTTGCCTTTTCAGTGTTCCAATCTTAATCTAAATAAGCTGCTCAAAATTTATTCTGTGGTACTTGTTTAAAAGGTTTTCACAATGTTGCCATTAAATTCAAACAACCTAATTCAGTAATTTAAGGGTTAACCCTTTTGAGTGCCAAACAAATTTTAGCAAGATTTAAATCTCAGTGATTTTGACAGAAAAAAGCTGTGAATAGGTTATTGATTTGGACTCCTCTAATTTTATAAGTCACATGGCCACTGAAGTGCCATATAAGAGTTTCAAAAACGATGTGGAATGACTTTATTATTACATTTTAACATGTGACACCTTGATATACATTTCTATCGTCAGTATCAGACTATGTAAATAAATGATCTGTCAAAATTGACTTTAAATAATCTATGAACGGTGACCAATAGCCATCTGAAGCAGTGACGACTTTGTTCTATCAAAAACCTATCCTGTTACATTTTGTTTAAAAGAGCTCCTACAGCTGTCACAGAATAGACTGAAATTTGGACATTGAAATAAAAAAATGTTGAACTTGGCACTTAAAGAGTTAACCCCAAGAGTGCTCAATGCATACTCTGTCAATAACAATCGTCAAAAAATGGTCCCAAACGACTTTTGTGAACATTTTGTCATCAATATTTTAAAAGAGTTTTTTTTAAACCAAAATGAGATCATGAATTTAGATCTATTGTCAGTCCAAAGGTGATTCATGTTACCAATAAATTCCAAAGGTTGTTTTTAAGACTGACTAATCCTATTGGTAACCTCCCAAAACTTAGACACCCATATCTTAAACA
>JAULCD010291025.1:0-10055 GCA_032361085.1 Calliostoma canaliculatum | reverse complement strand
AGTACCGAGTAGGGATCACCAGGTGAGAGTTTCCAAGTCTATTTTTAGCACTTCCTGCCTGCTAAAAGTAATGTTTACAAACATGTGTAAATCACTTGTCAATTACTGTCTAATGAACTCCAGCTGAAATTAACCATATAACAGTTCAAAACAGTGACTATTTTTAATTAAATATCCTGCCATATCATAACAAACACACAAACAAACACACACACACACACACACACACACACACACACACACACACACACACATCCATAACAACACACCCATCATCAACTGCCTTAGATCATTTATGAATCTTACACATTGCTTTCAGTTCAAGGGGCATAGCGTTTAAAAAAGCACATTTTGGAAAAGGAAAGAGCAAGATCTGGCTTGATGACGTTGTGTGTGAACAAAATCATACTAATCTTCTGGATTGTCGATTTTACTGGGATGAACATGACTGTGTTCATGGTGAGGATGCTGGTGTTATTTGCAGCAGTAAGTTGGTTTTATCAATTCTAAGATCTGTATGTCTCAAAACCCTCTTAACATTTTAAGTTTATCGCCTCTATATTACTAAATTTACACGCTGGTGATAAACAGTGCACATTTTAAAATAACTTGTTTTCATTGTATTGTGCACAGAGCTAAATGCAATATTCACCGTGGGAGTCAGTTTTGGAAGATAAATAATCATACGAATTTGCTATACTTTCCTCGGTTAGATCCATATGTAACTGAATATTTACATAAACAAATAATGATGAAGGTAAGACAAGAAAACCTTGTGGTAGCCATCTAAGTTTGCTCCCTCTGAGTCATTTTTGTCCTGTATAGTGCGACAGTAAGTACAGAATTTGGGCACCAAACCAAATCTTTTGAGTCAGTGACATGGGTCCCGTTGCTCAAAGCGATCTTAGGCAAAGTTGATTGTAAGTGATTTTGAAACAAAGAGTTATTTCATATCATAGCCTTACGACTGTCGTGACGCAGAGATTGAATGACACCGACACCATGATTCGGTGCCGGTTTCAACGAGATCTCTGCGTCACAACAGTCGTTTGCCAATTTTATAATTTAGCACTAACGATCAACTAATAATTATTGTTAACTACTTAATGCTAATCAAAATGTAATTCAAGCCTGGTTTAGCCGCACTTTCGTTGTACGTATGTTTACAGCTTTTCAGGCAAATGTTTGTTTCGTTGTCACAACCGATTTGTGAACAGGAGCATTGCCTTTGTGAAACAGTACTCCTTTAGTGAACATTCCCCGTCGCTTATCTTTGATAGCTCCACCCAACTGTCTTAGTAGGTCAGCATAATATCTTCCATTAAAGATAATCAAATGAAATGTTGATTTTTTTGTCATTCACACTTCGGTGATAATGTACATGACACTCGAATGAGAGATGCCCACAACACTGAATCAAGTGGTCAATCATTGATAAGCCATCACCATGTCATACATCTGCGTAATGGGTTCCTGGAGGCTTTCCTGGATGCGGGTCATTGTCAAGGCTCTCTCGCTAAGTCACGCTTGAATTTCGCAGACCACTCCTTTAGAGTGGAAAAGGAAGGGGCATCATTCCCTAAAGGGGAGATTATGTCAACATGTATTTGTGTTGGAGTTAGTCCTTTCGATTGAAGATACTTGATGACTGCTCTATAGCCAGTTTGGACTATTTCTTGTGATTTCGAAGGGTAGGTTTACAAAATGGTATGTAACAAAGACAATAATAAAAGAACAGTTGCAGTTCTTTTTAGTTTACCAAGTGAACTTGGAACCCTATTGTAATTGATAAGATTATTATTTTAATTATTATTCCGCCGAAGTTTGTTAGTAAGCTACAGCTTAAACTTCTAAACCTAAAAAAACTTAAACTTGGTCAACTGATAGACCTAAACTTAACTTAGATGCATGAAAACAAAACTGAACCTCTAAACCTTTAAAATCAAGGGCTACAACTCTTGTCGTGTTTCTAGGTCAAATGTTATAACTCTAAAACTACTCGTCCTATGTTAGATTATATACATCATTGGAAGGCTTATTAAATTTTAAGAAACTTTTAAGTTGATCACAAAGCTGTAAGGTAAACCATAAAAAAGTGGATTTTAAATTTCTTTAAAATTTCATGTAAACATCTTTCTCTTAACTTTAAACTATTAAACCCATAAACCTTAAACTTTTTAAACATTCAAACCTAAAGCTTTAAACATTAACACAATTAAAAATTTAAAACTTTAAACATCTAGAGCACAACTCTGGACAGTTTTTGCGTCAAGGGCGATAACTCTGAAACTATTCATCTGATTTCGAATATTTCTAAAAAAATTGAATGCCGATTTATTTTTTGTAAAAGTGACAGTTATTGACTAAGCTACCAGGTAAATAGTGAGAAAATTAGTAACATTTAAAAAGTAATGTTTACATTTTTTTTCAAAAATCTATCACCTCCTAAAGTTACCATAGAAAACGAATGAAACTTATATCAAATGTTCTTGATAATATTTCGATTAATCGATAGGTGAGTACGGTTGTTTAGGTCACGTGACTTTTTGTCAAATTGACTTTGATCGATTTTCATTATTTTTGGTATTGTAATAACAAATAAACATAAACTCATAAGACAGCACAATAAACTTATAGAACATTACAATATCCACACGTTTCATTTTACATGTTTTGTACAAGTATGGTTAGTCTGGCTGCAATGTTGAACTATTTTTTTTCTTTCAAAAAAAGAATGTTTTCGATGTAGTTATTGTTTGAGCGATCGCAACATCTATTATTTCCTATTATAATTCCAGCAAATTTTGTTAGTGAGCTTCAGCCTATACGATTAAACTATAAAGCTTAAACTTGGACAACTGGTAGACCTTACCCTAACTAAGAGTCCTGAAACTGATTGAACCTCTAAACCTTCAAATCAAGTTGATCACTGAGCTGACAGGTGTACCGTAAAACAGTTATAGGTGTTTAGAAAGTTAAACTAATTTATTTTTTTTAAAATTGCATGTAAACCGTCTTAAAAATCTCTCTCTATGTCATTGTTTATGTTTAAAGGCTTATGTTTAAAAGTTTACAAGGTTTAAGGTTCATATGTTTAATAGTTTACTGTTTACCTAAACCTTTAAACATTAGCTTAAACATTCAAATATAATTATTTAGACCTAAACATTTAAACCTAAACCTATAACTTAGACTTCTGAAAAAATTTGAACGTCTAAATTTTCAAAATCAAGGGCTTTTAAAGTTTCAAGGTCAAGTACAATATCGCCGTTAATGGCTGTAATATTGCAAAAAACGGCGTAAAACAATAACTCACTCACTCACTCACTCAAGTACAATAACTCTGAAACTATTAGGCCTATGCCAAATATATCTACATCATTAGAAAGCTAACTCAATTTCAAGTAACTTTCAAGCTGATCACTAAGTTGTAAGGTATACCTCCAAAATGTTACAGGTGTTTAAAAAGTGATATATTTTTTCAATTTCATGTAAATTGTCCCTTTAACTATTAAACCTTTAAACCTGAACTTACAATAAACGAACTTAGAACCTAAACGTTGCTCGCAACTTTTATTTTTATTTATTATTGATTTAAATAGAGTACTTGCTGGTGGCAAATTTGTATAATCATTGGATTGCGATATCCGACTTAGGCCCAGAACGTTTTTCAGACAGCCCTCGTAAGTACTGAAATATGCCTAACCTGTTCTAATTGTCTCTCGAATAATTGTTCAATGAGTTTGTTAAATTTGTCAAACCTGAAAGTAAGTAAGTTGATAAAGAAATGCTTCAAGGCCGAAAGTCCATTGTGTTTTATTATTTGATGATACTTTTCCAGTATAAACAGTTACAATGTCATAGGTCTGTAAGGTCTTAAATATAATATAAGTAGCCTCGAAAGTCATACAATAAAGCATGAAAACATTTATATATACAAATTACCCTGTTCAGGATTTGTGGTCAACGTTGCTTGATTACAAGGTTAAATACAAGCAGGAACGTCATTTGAGCCAAATGCAAAGCAGAGATAGCTTGAAATGTATTTTTTTTTTTTCGATTATATGTTCTAATACAAACGCCAAAAATTATGTAAATTGTGCAATTTTGGGGGGAAAACATGGTATTATTGCAAAATTCAATTGTACTATAACCAAATAAATCTTGTCACGTTCACAGGAGCCTAAATTGTTGTAAACTGTGCATTTTCAAAAATAAATGTTAACATCGTTGACTATATTAATCCACACACTCGACCAATGAATTTGGTTTGGAAATACAAAAAAGCGTTGTTCATTGTACACTTTCAAAAGAAAGCCTTGGTTCATGTTTAGGAAAGTGAACATTTTACAACTATTAGCCCAGCAATGGCAACCTAATATGTTTACAAATGATTTAAGCATCTCACTACAAGATGGACATATCCCAAGTGAGGGTCGCGTGAGGGTTGTGTGGATTCCTGGGACAACAATGATGCAGTTGTCATCTGTAAAATGATGGGGTAGTAAGTAAAATTTATATATGCTTTGTGAAACCAATACGCCCCCAATACTTCCTTAGGTTTATTTATATAATTCAAGAGTGTAACCTACAGTACAATACAAAACTTGCAACGAATTCTGAAAAAAATACGAACGAAAGAAACACTTGTACTTGCATGTGTTACCTTCTTTTATCTATCTCGGTAAACATTGCTGGATTAATGATACAGCACTTATGATGTGACCACATCGTTACCAAGCAACGTTCCACAAAGCGATTTTTGTGTTAAGATCATCGTTTGTGAGTTTGTTTCACGTGAAGGTGTTTCTTATCAGAGCTTACGGCTGTCTTAGCGCAAATAAGACCGTGAAGAATAGCATTGTACAAAAGAAAATCTGGTTTTAGTATTTGCATAAGCCGAGTGATGTGGTTAAGTCTTAGTGTAGTGACGGTTTGTAAAATGGCTCTGTAGACTGGGATTAAAGCCCGCTCTTAGGTACTTACAACGCTGGGTCAATTATTTTGGTTTATAAACTGTGCACTTTCCAAAAAAATACCTTTTGTTTGTGTTGTGTCAAAGGTGCGCAATTAACAAAAATGGCAATCGTTTTAACTGTATTTAGTGACGAAATGGTTTCTGATAGAAAGTGCATAGTTTATAATGATTTTGGCGTTTGTGAACTGATTTCATGAGCCCCTTGCAAGCAGTAATACAGTCTTTCCGTCTTAAGCAATAACCACCCCACCCAACCCCCTTATGAACATATAAATAATCATTTGCCTCGTTAAGTTTTGTATTCATGTACACAGTGACAATTTTTTTGTCAATGTCCATTTGCATTGCTTCTTACCTGTAAAATAAATAAACAGATTTAGCATCAAATCCTTTGTTTTTGGTCGTTTTATGCCACATTAAACTGAGTTATGTTAGGGTTTTTGTGGGTCAGTGTGTACAGTTGAAATGATGAGAGTGGATCACACTTGAGTACAGCCTATCTTTAAATATATACTTTAAAAATAGTGGACCCTTCCAATCAAGTAAAACAGGCCTACCTGCTTGTCATTTCACAAAACCGTTGTAACTTATGTGACGTCACTAATAGGTTGGCTTACATAGCCCACAAATGCTTGAACATGTGTACAACACATTTTGAAAACTGTAAACCAGGTGACACACTGACTACTCTAATCCTTACGGATTGTCATTCTACCGCGCAGTTTTTATGACCATTAATATTGCCATTTATTTCTTCTGTATATTTATACAATATTTATTTTTAGCTTTCTTTGTAGTGTTAGATAAAAAAAGTGTTTTTAATCAAAAGTTTTACCTCAGCTTTCAAAATCAGAGAGTCAATTTACAATTACTTTACTTTCACGTATAAATGTCGATGTTTGACTGTTCGACAGGTATTGCATCAGTGAAGGAAGAGAATGAAAGGAGGCCGTTATGTAAATGGGGCAGCTTCGACTGTTTGGGTAATGAGACCACAATAGAACAATGTGTGCAGTTGAATGTGGTCGACTATAACAGGACCCGTACGGCTTGGGCGTCCTGTCGTGACATACAGACAACAGGTAAAACAATGTGCTGCAAGATTCTCGAGAACAGTTGGGGTTTTGTTTGTTTTACAACGGTGTTTGTTTGTGTTACTTGTTGGTTTATGTTCTTGTTGGAGTTTTTCTTTCATGTATTTCCCTCGTTTTGTTGTTGTTGTTTTGTTTCTTTTTGTTTGCTGTTCATTATTCCTTTTTCTTGTACCTTTTGTTTTTTAGTTTATTTTCAATTTATGTTTGTTGTTTTGTTTTGTTATTTTTGTATAGATTTGTTATTTTGTTTTGGGCTTGTTTTGTTTTTACTTATTTCCTCAAATACAAAACACACATCATACTTTAGACTAATATTTTGTCTTTATTTTGATACATTGTATTAGTTTTATTAATCTTGGAAATTCAACAAAAATTCACACAGGTAATGTCCCATCATCGCTGTTTGGTAAAGGCTTGGAAATAGTTACATAGTGGATCACACAGAAACACTTAGTAGCGCCGATATCCGTGTGATCACTAACGTGGCCACTATTGGATTTTAGCACTGCACGACATCGTCTCAGTATCGCACAAATTAGTCTCTGGGTCTGATGTTGCTGAATTACAGTCTGTTGTAGTACATTGGCGAGATGTTTAAGGGCCTGCTGTTGTGGGTTATGATGCTGTACACGTCTAGAGCATCCCAAAGATGCTCGATCAGGTTTAAGTTTGTGATTTAGACGGCCATGGCATCACATTGATGTTCTGATTCATGAAGAAAACTATCGTGACACGTGCTGTTGGTGGTCCGTCATAAGCCTGATTGCACAACTCTCTCTCTGACAGTTGAGAGTAGGAAACAGGTGTGGGCAAATAATTTTAGCACAGTGGCGTTGCGCAGTCAAGTTGCCTTGGGTCATCATCGAATCACTTCTTTCCGTGCAGAATATGGCTACCCACATCACCATGCTGCCCCTACCAAATCGGTTAACCTGGGAAACGCAAAGTTGGCAAAATGTTCATGACGGTGTCTGCCCACTTTCATTCTTCCACTGCATTGTTCTAAAATGAATGTCCATACATCACTGAACCAGATCCGATGCCAATTAGCCATAGTCCAGGCCTGAACGTTGGTACCCCACTGAACATGATGTTGTTGATGTAGGCGACGACGCACAGGGCCAAAGTAAGGCCCTCATGCTCTTACACCCGCCTCTCAAAGCTCAAACTGTCTGTGCGGAAATAGGTCTCTAGTGGTCACAAGAGGTCGTCCACTTCTAGGAATGTCTTCGACGGAGCTCCCCTGGTGATATCTCTTCCAGGGACAAGAAATCTTGCCCTGATTTTGTTCTGTTTCCAGAAGCCTTACACAGTAATACGATTGTGTCCAGTCGCCGTTTGCCAATTTATTTGTACATTCATACACTGATAATGTAAGACCCAGATCAAAACCATTATATACAAATTAGAGTTTGGGAAAACTTGATAGTTGACTGTGTTTTAAGTAAGATAGAAAACTCCTGATAGAACTTTATTGTGATACAAAAGGGCGAATATATGTCGCACGAATATATGACTTGGCTATGCCTCGCTCTTTGTTTGAGTGGAAGTCCTTTTACATTCCAATACATAGTCACTCGTCCTCTATTTAATAATTAGGACATAAACTATCTGCACTTATGTCATAAGTTCTGGGATTGTTTTTGTTATGATGATATCAATAACAGGGCCACATTATGTGATACAAGTCTCGTCTATTCTGTTTACAGAGTCCATGAACATGATTTATAAATCAAAGTCGTTGTAAACTGTGCACTTTCAAGCAAAACAAACCTAACAAGTTGTGGTTTTCGTTGTGATAAAAGTGCACAATTTACCAAAACAATCTTATTTGTAAAATAAAGTTTTTCTTGTAAATAAAATGTTAAATGCCAATATCGTTGTAAACTCTGCACTTTCTGCAAAAAGGTGGGCTTTTTGTTTTCACGTAGCCAGATCACAATCATTATAGATTATAGAATTGTAATCCAAATTTTGTCTTTGGAAAGATCACATTTTACATTAATTTTGACATTTGTAAACCAAGCTTACACGTGTCACATGTTTATCTGTTTTAGCCAACTTGGAAACAGGATTCAATGTGGTGTTTTTAGTGCACATCTCTAAAAACATCGACCCAGAAACCTCGTTATTGTTACAAAACATCGCAACAGGCATTCTGGATGAATTCGGAACCACACTTGGCAAACATAAAAGTAACTCTTACAGTTTGGATTGACAACCTTCAGCGATAAAGTCAACAATGATTTGATGCTGGGCTTGTGTTCCAATACATCTTGCAGTGGAGCTGATTTGCGGAAAGGTTTACAAACTGCAACAAGGGGTGGTACCGGCAACGCCATTACGCAAGTGCTTCAGCTAGCTGAAGCCCAGTTTAGTGAACATCCTGGGTATAGGAGACTAGCTCCGAATCTCTGCATACTTTTTACAGCGGCGCCTCCAAACAACAGATCTACAGCTATTGACGCTGCAAAGAATCTTCAGGATAGAGGGGTCTCGCTCATTATTATTGCAGTGGAGGGAAACGTACGACGGGAGGATGTGGAAAATTTAACACAGACAAAGAAGCTTGTGTTTTCTGCACCAAATACACCGGGAGAGAGACAACGTGTGGTGAAACAAACAACGAAGTCGGTTATTTATTCGCTGTTACACGGTATGAATATTTCTGTCTGTCATCGACTATTAATTTATTCAGTCTTATTAAAACACAAATTCCAGTTGCTTATGAGCAGAGATAAAAAAAAATGATATGAATTTATATTGATTTAGTATAGGGGTAAATGTGTTTTTATTTATTAATTGTATGAGTATTGCTAACCTGAGCATATTTACTGTTATGCACATTTCTGTTTTGTTCGTACTGCACTCGCGCCCAAATGATTAGTAATTAATAATTACGTTATGTTTTATTTAATCAAAAAGGGGAAACATAGGATCCTATTTAGTGTTGAGTAGGGGTAGGGGTATATTTTTTTATAATTACATTTTTGGCAGCACGATAAATTATTTTTGTAAAGGTCGTGTCAATGTGTTCCACATGTAGTTTGATATATTTAGATTATTTAGAAAGTACGTAGCAAATTAAAGATGTAAATTTGCACCACATTAAAATGTTTATTAATATCAAATGTGATGAAACTGTTGTTTTTAACGAGAATCTTCTTTAACAGTTGTACATTCAACCCAGTGTTAGTAAGAGTAAAAATAAGTCAATGTCAGGGGTAAGTGGGTTTTGGTTAAAAGTACCACCATTGTTGTAATATGTGATCTAGATTTATTTTCTTTGAACAGTGTCCAGGGCCCCGATTCTTTAAGTGATCTTAGGCGTTAGTCGTAAAGTGCTAAACTGTAACATTCGTTTACGACTGTCGTAGCGCCAAAAAACTTTGGAACAGGTGCCATTTAATTTCTGCCAATGATAAGAAACAACTCCACATGGAATGTTTTCAAAAATTCTTTACGACCATTTTAGCACTAACATCACTTTGAGGAACAGGGCCCAGTTTAAGTTTTTTTTTATTTCATCATTTGTAATGTATTATTAAAAAGTGAAGAAAGATAAACATTTTTTGGACATTTTTCAAACGCGTTGATCACAGGTTTATGGCTTCGGTTCACATTGCCAACATTGTTGAAAACTATGTGTGTTCAAATACAAATTGTTTCTTCAGAAAGAGCACAGTTTACAATATGTTGGTGCATTTTAAAACCACACCTTTAGACCATTTATGTTGAAATAAATGTTTCAATACATCATTCGGTTTTCTATCCTTTTTTAGCTCGGGTGCTACCAAGATATAGTAAATGTTACGATGCCGAAATAGATTACACTATTAAGTCGTAGCCTCACCGGGTGTTGGCGAAGTAAACACGGTGACAAGATTTATTAAGTCGTAGCCTCACCGGGTGTTGGGCAAGTAAACACAGTGACAAGGTTTATTAAGTCGTAGCCTCACCGGGTGTTGGACAAGTCAAAACCG
>JAULCD010290914.1:0-10055 GCA_032361085.1 Calliostoma canaliculatum | reverse complement strand
AATAAGTACTAGTATGCATGCACATACTCTCAGCAGTCAGCATTGAATAAGTACTAGTATGCATGCACATACTCTCAGCAGTCAGCATTGAATAAGTACTAGTATGCATGCACATACTCTCAGCAGTCAGCATTGAATAAGTACTAGTATGCATGCACATACTCTCACAAGTCAGCATTGAATAATTACTAGTATGCATTTATATCACTACCACCTAAAGTTGTCTAAGTGTGTGCATCCTATTTTCAGATGCGCTATCTAAGGGAGGTTATGCATCTTTCAATGTGTCTACCTCAAACCCACCCTCTAGTGGATATATTCAACTGGTGAAACGGGACCCGCAAATAATAATCAATGGAGAAATTAGTTCCTCTACTGAAGCCTATTCTCTCATGGTTGACCCCGTCACTCCGTCCATTAGTATATGGTCCACCACGTCACATGGTGTATTCAATGGCATCCAATCACTACTGAGCCTCGTGTTGAGAGCGCACCCTGACGGCAGAATTCCCAAGCTGACGGTTGAAGACGTTCCAAGGTTTGAGTACCGAGGACTGTTCCTGGATGTAGGACGAAACTTCCACAGTAAAGAGATAGTTCTGAAGCTGCTGGACGTGATGGCCATGTACAAGCTCAACAAGTTCCACTTTCATCTGACGGAGGACGAGGGGTGGCGCATTGAAGTACCAGAACTACCAGAACTAACACAGGTACAGAACATGTAACCGGTACCTTTTGAGATACTAGAGTGAGTGAGTGAGTGAGTTATTGTTTTACGCCGTTTGGGCAATATTGCAGCCATTAACGGCGAGTGAGATACTAGAACCACCAGAACTAACACAGGTACAGAACATGTAACCGGTACCTTTTGAGATACTAGAACCACCAGAACTAACACAGGTACAGAACATGTAATCAGTACACTGGGTATATGGACACAAGTTTTTTTTGTAAAGAGCGACAGTTTATAACAATCTCGGCATTTGTAAACCTAACCAATGGTTCAGTGTTATGTTAAAAAATCTATCTGGAATATTAATAACAAACAAAACAGACACGTTGACCGCGTAGCTTTTACATTTATCTCACAATTTTGTAAAAGGAAACGCGTTTTGTATGGAAAACGAGAAACGCACATTTGTCAGAGTTGTAACTAATCGTCGACCATTTAACTGTGATCATAAAAACAACGATAATTGGGCAGATTGTAAACGTGTAGATTTTCTTGCGTCTACTTTTTAAAGATTAAAAAATCTATACTTATTTCCATCTTCCTCTCTCTGACAGTAATAACAAAATATAGTCGTCCATTAATGTCTTTATTTTTAGATTGGCGGCCAAAGATGTCATAATCTTAATGAAGAGAAATGTGTTATTTCTCAACTCGGATCAGGCCCGGACACAACTACATCCGGGTCCGGATTTTACACTGTTGATGACTACCAAGACATCCTCCGACACGCTGCAGCCCGCCATATTGAAGTTATACCGGAAGTAGAATCTCCTGGACATGCACATGCGGCAGTGGCTGCAATGAAAGCCAGACGACAACGATTACTTGATATTGGTGACTTTTCAAACGCTGATAAGTTTTCTCTGTCTGATACGGATGACAAGTCCAGCTATTTGTCAGGTCAGATGTTTGATGATAACGTCGTGAATCCATGCGTCCCATCAACTTACAACTTCTTCGCCCTTATTATTGACCACTTTGTCAAGATGCACAAAGACATCACCCCTCTGAAGACATTTCAGTTTGGTGGTGATGAAGTTGCTACAGGGGTGTGGTTGAAGTCCCCAGCTTGTCAACACCTCATCAGTGCTAACATCAATATTAAGGAATTCTTCACTCAAAAACTCGCCAATCTGACCCACAGTCGTGGCCTGCGTCTGGCGGGCTGGGAGGACGGTCTGATGGTGGGAACTGACACCTTCAACAAGAGTCTGCTGGGGAACCCTGACGCAAGCGCCTACGCCTGGAACAACATATGGGAGTGGGGCAATGGTGTCAGAGCGTATGCTCTAGCTAATGCTGGGTACAAGGTTAGATCTACGTTTCACAAAACCGTCATTAATGTATGGTTTACAAGGTTTACAAGGTCGTAAATATACGATGATTATTCGCTGAATTTTATAGTTGACGAGGTTGTAAATTTATGCAAACTTTGTGACACAGTACCCTGATTAAAGCTAGATTGTTTTATTGCGTTGCGCTACACATTATGTGCAGTGTAGTAAAAGTCAGGACAGGGTTTCACCAAAGCTTAGTCGGGTTATAGGCAAACACACTTATTTTTCTTTAAATGTCTTTCAGTTAACAAATGCTCAAATCGTTGTAAAATTACTCTTTCAAAAGAAAAAAACAACTTTTCTTTGTCAAGTGTTTAATTTACAATGACTTTAGCATTTGTTTTGGCATTGGTTTACAATTTTACATTTTGTTTAGTAAACTGGGCATATGTTTGTATTGGAAAACTGTCCAGTTGAGAACGATTTTAGCATTTATAAACCGAACCCAGTGGTATAGTCGCATGGTTTGTGAGGCCGTGACGTTAAAAAGACTTTGTGAACCAGCAAGCCGAAAGTCGCTGATTTTAGGGACGCGTTCTTTAAACTCTTGTAAGGCGAAGGCGAAGACAACTTATATATAGACATATAATAGACACTCTTCACTTTCCAGGTGGTTCTCTCCCACGCCACCCACCTGTACTTCGACCACCCCTACGAACCCGACCCCAAGGAGCGAGGCTTCTACTGGGCTACCAGGTTCACAGATACGTACAAGACGTACGGATACTTACCCGACAGCGTGTACGACAACGTAGATTTCAAGAGGAACGGAGATCCGATGACAAAAGAGCAGCTGTGTGGAGAAGATGGGTCTAAGTGTATCCAACTAGAGAAACCAGAAAATATCATCGGTAAACTTCCCGTCACGTACTATTATTTCAGTTTCTGGTTCAAATCCTTGTAATACACTGTACTTTTGGTTTACAAATGCACATTTATGGTATACTGTGCACTATCTTTAAATATTCTAGTTACTCTCATGAATCTAGCAAGCCGAGCGGGTAATTCAGACCCGACGTTGCTAAACTACAACTGCCACCAATATGGAATTTTCAAAATCAAATAAATACTCATTTATAAAACCTTAAATTGTTCAGTAGTCTTAGCAATGTTAGTCCCTGTTTTATTTTTCATGCTACAACATATAGTATTGCTTAGTGCCAGTGGCTAAATATTTTTTTAAAAAGGTTGGGATGCTCAGTGCTGGCGCATTGATGTTGGCTCGTTATCAATACGAGTTTCAACGAAGTACGAAGTACGAAGTTACAGACTGGCACGTACACAGATTGTGCAATCTTAAACACAACATACGTTGTGCAAATTAAAAATAGTTTATGTATCCATATAGGGACCGGCCATTTATTACAGCGGTGTGTGTGTGTGTGTGCGTGCGTTAATTAATTATTTAATTAAATGTCACATTAAAGAAATGCCAACTTCTAACATAGCTAAGAAATATAGCTTGGTTCACTGCAAAACATGTCACTACCCTGAAGGAGGGTGAAACGTAGTACAATGGACCAAGAACCTGTGAATCTAATATGTTGCCAGGTATTCAGGGCCATCTGTGGAGCGAGACAATCCGGACTCCCGACAACTTGTTCTACATGATCTTCCCCAGACTCCTTGCAGTTGCAGAGAGGGCGTGGCACAAGGCACCATGGGAAAACACTCTCAACATGGCGGACAAACGAGACGAGTGGAAGAAGTTCGTCAATACTCTCGGATATCAAGAGTTACCCGCCCTTGACAAGATGAACGTCAGTTACCGAGTGCCGCTACCTGGTGCTAGGTATGACTTGTTTGTGAACAGTGTGGTTTTAGCTTACATAATTTCATCGCGTCTTTATGTTGCACTACGCTACACGACGCAACACAGAACATATCTGAGAACATCTTAAAAGGTTTTTGGATTGCAAATTGTCATTTGAACAGACAAATCAACGTACTGTCTAACATTGACAAAATTTTAGAGATAGCGGTTTTGGTATTTTTGTTACATTGTATGTCAAATGATGGTTACGAATAAAACATGACTGCGTAGAGTAGCGCAGCAAAAAAGTTTGATTAACTCTGGCAAAAGAAGGATTCATTCTGATTGGCTGAAATGGACTTTTAAAAATGTTTTCATTGGTTAAAGATCAGTTTCTTGTGACTCCTATCGGGCGTCAGCAGTCAAACTGTCGCTTACAACAGTCTTTGGGCAGTGAACAAATGTATGCTATGTATTTGGCAGATTCGCCAATGGTCGTCTTAAAGTTGCCTCGCCTATCCCTGGCCTTGACATTGCTACCAGTGCTGATGACGGGTCGACGTGGCAGACCGGAAATGCGGACATGGACGTGAAAGCAGGACAGACTGTGTTGTTGTCTCTCAGGTAACACGTGGTCTCAGCAAGCTGTACTGACTGGTGGTAACTAAACCTCTCAGTTGTCCACGTATCAGGGAAGAGAGTCAGGGATTTACCTCGATGTAAATTTAGGAGTCCCTGGGACTCGCAACAAACAATTGTCCCAGGCAATAACTTGGGGTCCCACTCTGACACAAATTGTTTGAAATATTTTCAGGCCCCCGTTCTTCAACGCGATCTAAGGCTAAGTAGATGATAGGTAATTTTTAAACAATGTCCTGTGGAGTTGTTTCTTATCATAAGCTTACGTCTGTTGTAGAGCAGAGATCGATTTGGGACCGGTGCCGAATGGCGATCTTTGCGCCACGACAATCACCAGCAAGAACACTGGTTTTGTGGTTTTGTGGTTTTGTTGTGTTCCTTCGAACGCAAACGTAAATAGTTTTGCGTCCCTTGTCAAATATTATGCGTATGGGACGCAGGATTTTGCGTCCGATAAACCCATGAGAGTTGACCAGTTGCACAGAATGTCCAAAAGAGGAAGGGGTCACAAATCTAGTTACAGTGTCATTAGTGTGGGTGGGAGTGGAAACAAGGACCGGCTTGTATGTTATCAATGGAAGTAGCAATGGTGACTTGTATACAGAAGATTTCACACCTACCCCGTTCCTACTGGATCCACTTATGCTAGAATTGTTATAAACTGAAATTTAAAAAACAACAACATATTCTTACACAGTTTATAATGAAGTTAACACTTGTAAACAAATTAGTTTTCTTTAAAAAGTCCGCTGTTTTTGCTAATATAGTTATAAACTGAATCCACCGGCCCACAAGTCAGATTAGCAACAATGTTTGTTTAAGTTTTAAATATTGTGTTTTATATTATAAATGTATAAATTACGTCCTTATTTGACCTTAAATGATATTAATTTAATAACAAAGAGTATTTTTTCTCCAAGACTTTTGGCTGTTTTAGATTCTAGTTTTATCTATTTGTTCTAATTTAGAATCAACAGGTCAAACATGCTTAGAAACAGAGTTTAGTCCATTGCACTACGTGAAACGTAGTGCAATGAACCAAACTTAGTTTCTTAGCTTAATTCAAACAGGCTGTTAAGAAATCTTTAATGTCTCTGATTTAAAGTCAGGTTTACGTGTTAAACCCCTGTTGCAACCGTCTGATTTGACATTGCAGGTCTGCTGACGGTCGACGTCGAGGTCGACCCATCACGATGACGTCTCCAGAAGCTCCAAAAGTTACAAACGTGGAGACACGCTCCAGCTCCAGCACGCTTTACGCTTTAACATGTCTGTATCTAGCTGCATGCATCACCGCCCTTGCTTACTGCAGGCAGAATTAGCAACGTATCCCTGGGACTGTGTGAACGTTTAAAAAATATTAATGCACAGGCAAACGGTGTCGACTAATGAGTGTTTCCCAATCTGGTCACAAGTTGTACATTTACACACTGATAGTGTTCTGGAAACAATGTACTTGAAACAAGTAATGCTGCACGAAGAACACGTGCTTTTCGACTGTATTATTTGCAATTATTAAATTGCTAAATGCAGATATTTTTAAACAGCAAAACTACTTT
The DNA here is from genome assembly GCA_032361085.1 of Calliostoma canaliculatum. Lineage (NCBI taxonomy): Eukaryota > Metazoa > Mollusca > Gastropoda > Trochida > Calliostomatidae > Calliostoma > Calliostoma canaliculatum. The sequence goes on along the minus strand of JAULCD010290914.1, from coordinate 4,034 downwards.
TTAAAACACGAAGAGCTCATGCTTTACGACTGTGCTTTAAGTAAGATAGATAACTGGTGACAGTACTTTATAAGGATATAAAAGGACTGCTGCACTAACAAACAAACGAAGCAATTATGTATATTTTCAAAAAAATAAATTATTATTTTTATTTTAAAAATTCAATGTAAATATATTTTTAAAATATTTTAAAATAATAATTATAATATGCGGTTCTCTTCTTGTGTCATAAAAAAGTAATGCAGTGATGTGAACAAATGATTGCATTATATATAATATAGAGTTTATGTGTTATATTTCATAATCATCACTTGCTTCCTGTGTTTAATTTATAAATGCCAAAAATCGCTGGGAAATGTCAATATTTTAAATTTTGGAAACAGTTTACACCGATTTTGGCATGTCTAAAGTTAAAACACTTTATTCACGTATCCAACACAATTGTACTCAGAGTACTATTCTTTAATTTACATTGACCAGGGCTGTGGAAATAACATTTTTTAAACTTGCCCACGGACAAGTACAAACAGACAAAATCACAAAGCTATTGAAAACTTATGACGTCCTACACCACACTTACGAGTCAATGGGTTATGTTCTCAAATGCCAAAACTCGTTGTATACTGTAAACTTTCCAAAATTACAAAATAAAAGTCTTGATAAAGTGCACAGTTTACAACATTTTGAGGCATTTGTAAACCTAACTATGATGTGGTTTACAACGTCGTAGTTTTATTATCGCTTCGTAAAACGGTACCCTGGTATTGGACACGCCGGTCAGAGTTATGACTCGTGTAGAACCAAAAGGAATACAAATCTGGTCTCGTACAGGAATGTTGTATACGCTTGGACACCATTCTTTGTAGTCGGCATGTCATTGGCTAGTCAGTTAGCGATTTAATAAAGCTTTGTAAGTAAAACAAGTTTCTTGAGTTGTACTTTTACACACATTTGCTTTGTTCAATACTTCTTGTTTATTATAACTATGCACTATCTTGGAATTAAGATTTCCCCTTAAATTTCGCAACTTCTAAACACAAAAATGATTTAAGTCACACATTTTACAATAAAATACAACCTTTGCAAAATTTAAGCGTTCATGTTCAAATAACTGCCATTTTAAAAATAAAATACCAAAAGCATCAGTTGACATGTCTGGAGCCGAGAAGACAATTAAAACTTGGACTATTCTATAAAGAAACACTTGTGTGATAGTTTCTAGCAGAGGGTGTACGATAGAGACCTAATACCAACCAATATGAGAAGCTTGGTGTAGGTCTGTAGGCAGAAAGTGTTGGGAGTCCCGTTCCTGTATCGTGGTTGACACAAATGACTTTTTCTGCACGCTCAAAACTAATGTTGCTGGACATTACTTGGGGCGTTAGGTGCGTGTTTGATGTCGGTAGATCCTGATGCTATAAAAGTGCAACTGTGTTTAATTTAATTATCAATGACAATGAAGAACGACACGGGAATAACTCTTGGTCACTAAATTGTGTAATGGACGGCATCAACGTCACCTTATATTCCCAACGCGATTTAAGTTTGGTTAAGCAAAGGAAGGAGCAAACATATACCCCAAAACGTCGTGAACTTACGAATAAACCACAAGTTGACATTTAAGAAATCCTGAACTTTGCACCACCACTTCTAAATGTCCCTAAAATAATTCACAGTCTTAATGTATTGCGAGAAGCGGCTGTAAAAGATTGCACATAATTTGGTGTAGTATATTTTGCATGACTATACTGCCATAACCATCAATATTGAAGATAAGTTGTGTTAGTAATGTCATCAATTGTTTGGAAAGGTTAGGCTAGTCGTCGTATCTATAACATCCGCCACACACACACACAACTTGTATATCTCATAAGAAAACTTCCTGGCCCCTGTTCCTAAAAGCGTGTTAAAAGTTGATCGCAAGAGATTTTTAAAACAATGTTCTGTGGTGTTGTTTAATATATGCTTACGACTGTCGTAGCGCAGAGGTCTATTTGGAACCATTTGTTTTGTAAGTCAGCAAGGAAACTCATAATTTATCAAATGTAAACAACATGAGCCAGAGCCGTCTGTATATTGATCCATTTCAAATGTGAAATGACAATAGGTAAATTAAAGAAATCCCGATTTTCAAACAACTTGACTCAAAGGTTTTTATCATTCCTAAACTAACTGCAAAAATCCAAACCGGACACTGACGATAGATTAACAGTATCACCTTCATCTTCATCTTCATCTTCATCTTTATCTTTATCTTTATCTTTATCTTCATCTTCATCTTTTCTCTATAACTGTGGTGAATAGGTTAACTGAAGGTTAACACTTGCATTGTGTAGGTCATCTGAAACTGAAGGTGAAGCTTTGGCGATGTGTCCTTTATTTGATAGAACTCGACTGAGGAAAATACACTTCAATGTATTAGTAAAGAGAATCCAACAATGAAAGTATTCTATTGGTGTCAACTTCTTTATTGCAATTTGTGCGACGTTTCGGTGTTGATACTAACACCGTTTTCAAGCGAGTGATCACTTGTTTGAAAACGGTGTTAGTATCAACACAGAAACGTCGCACAAATTGCAACCTTGGAGTTGCCATCCACAGAATACTTTCATTGTTCATCCCACCAAAATAAATGCACATCATAGTTATAAGAAACAAATACGTGGCTTACTATACACGCTATAAACTGCATTTTCCAAAGCTTTATACAGTCAGGAGTTGGTAGCATTCATAGCATTCATATTTATCTAGACAATGTTTCTGTGATCAAGTCCTGCCCTGTTAAATCAAGACGACCAGTTAAACAGTCTCCATTGGCGGCTAATTAATTATATCAGGTTATTGTGACGTTCAACAACACATAATACCGGACAAATAATGATCTGAAAGCAGGTTTTGATCGATATGTAAAATTTACACATCATATACGTAGATTTTATACTTGTAAAGTTTCCTTGCACTATGTAGATTCATCTGTAAAACACTGTAACTATGCAGTATACAGTTACAACAAAACAATCTAAATTTGACCACTTTCAACATTCTGATAATATATGTTACACATTTTATTTATCCAGATTTCAGCAAAAATATCACACTTCCAGCATCTCATGCATGTCTGTTCACAATACAAACAATAAAAAATATTACCTTTCTGTAAAATACACACTTACCGACATTTGTTTAACCATCAAATTTTGAGAACTTTAATTAGTTTTTACTGTTTATAAAATCAGTCTAAGTCTAAAAGAAGCTGCGTCAGAGTGGGACCCCCAAGTTATAGCCTGGGACCCCTAGAATTGTTAGTTGGGTCCCAGAGACTCCTAAATTTATACACCGAGATAAATCCCTGTAAATACATAAAAACGAATACACATCAGGTTACACTGCAAAAATGGTGTTTAGATCCTAAACACCTTTCTAAACAGATATCTTGTCCCATTTTTTAAACACACGAATTGTCTAAACGTGTTTACATTCTAAACACATCCCATTATGTGTTTAAATTCTAAACACATTCTATTATGTGTTTAAAATCTAAACAAATCCCATTATGCGTTTACATTCTAAACACATTCCATTATGTGTTTAGATTCTAATTCATAATTGGATGTGTTTAGAATTTAAACACGTTTAGACAATTCGTGTGTTTAACAAATTACCACAGGATGTAGGTTTTCAACAGCCTGTAATATGTATCAGCTGAAATTTGAACACTAAAATGAGCAAATGTTGTGCTCAGCACTTTAAGGGTTAATAAGATAAACAGGTTTTTTAGCTGCCGTAGATGATATGTTATTGTTTGTCATTATGATCATAAAAAAGTTAGGGTCGGCACTCATGTTGTAGGCAAGGTCGGGTAATCGGAACCACAACACTTATTTTATTTTTGGTCTAATCACATATTTTTATGTCTATTCAAACCATCCCACATGTATGTAATGAATCCAAAGGTAATTCAATTAGGAGATAACCCTACTGTGTTTTCAAATTAGAGGTATGTTAACATAGATTTAATACCCTCTAAATTCATT
>JAULCD010290803.1:0-10056 GCA_032361085.1 Calliostoma canaliculatum | reverse complement strand
ATAACTAAAAAGCTTTTAAAAACTATTCTGTGGTACTTTGTTTAAAAGAGCTCCTACAGGAGCTCTTTTAAACAAATCACCACAGGATAGGATTTTAACAGCATAAGGTGCATCAGTTTTAATTCGGCTAAAATCAATTTAGCAAAAGGGTTAATTTTGTAAATGAATTTTGCCTTTGAAAGGCTTGTCACGTATGTAACTGCATTTTATTCATTTATGACAGTTTGTGGTAGAAATAAAGTTATCTCTAAAAATTTGCAAAAGTGAAAAAGTCAATGAATTTATTGTAATGATTTTCATAAAAATGTAGAAAAGATACAAATACTATAAAACTAGAATGACTGACACTAAAAGCACACCTAATCTTCTGGTTGCTATGATTCACATGGAAATTAAAAATCAATTTATACTGGCAAAAATTAAATGTCAAAATAGCAAAATAATTTTTAAAAACATAAATTCACTGAAACAAAATGGTGCAAAATTAAACCTTTGGTAAAAAAAGCTACCACTTTTTTCGACTAGAAAAATATATTCACGGACAGCTACACAATTATGTATACTTAACCTTACCGTGCGGCTCACGGAAATATCTAGGTCAGGCAGAGATGTTGAGTGAAGCACTAATTCGGATAGGCGAAACATTTAAAATTTCAAGGACAAGCCACTAAGGATAACTTCTTCAAAACTATGCCGCACAGTAAGGGTTAATTGATGTTGCTGGTTCATGATGTTTTGTGAACAGACAAAGCAATTTTTTTTATAAAACTATGTTTATCAAATTCACTTGAACAAAAAAATTAGGAAAGATATAATAGTATAAAATGTTGCAAGATTTTCTGTTGGATATACAGCCATGATGGTTTTAAACTAATTTTGCTCAAAGTATCGGTTTTGTAAAATAAGTGTTTACAAAATAAAATAAATGTCACTGAATAAAACTTCAGTTGGACATTTAGAAAACTTTCACTCTACTTTCACTAATAAGATTGCAGTACTAGACATACTTTCAATTAAACGAAGAGTTTTACATTTCCAAAAGCTTCATGTCAGCCATCTTGGTTTTGCAGGTAATGGGAGACAACTCTTAACAACTTGAACAGAACATAAGGTGGGCAGTGTACAAAATATTACTACAATAATTGTTAACCCTCCTAGTGCCAGTGACATCTCGATTCAATTTCAGTTTTATTTCTGACTTGGGGCTGCTGAAAAACTATCTTGTCATTTATTTACAATATACCACCTTCAGAAACATGTTAACCTACATAGTGATCAAACTGAAGGTATTTTCAGTAAATTGTCAAAGGATAGATTTTTAAGAGCACCAATTGATCAGAATTAAATCAAAATTAAATCATTTCAGCGCAAGAAGGATTATAACAAAACTGGCCAAATGAAGAATCGAACATTGATTCAATCATTGCGTAATGAGATTTATGACACTTTTCAATAATTACAAAAGTAAATGTGAAAAATGAGAAAAAACTTTCAGTTTTCAAAACTGGTCAATCTCATTTTTAAAAAAGTTACACATCACATATTATAACAAAACATTATCTACCAATATAGCGAAACTGGAAGGCAAGAAAATTTCAAGCTTCCAACAGCAGTTGCACAGAACTAATCTAAAGAGTAAGTGAACCACAGTATTTTTAAGCAAATGTCATGCATATCTCACATGACCAATTCCGTGTTCAATATCTGTTAAAAACTTATCCTATGGTAATTTGTTTAAAAGAGCTCCTGGAAGGAGCTCTTTTAAACAAATAACCACAGAATAAATTTTTAACAGTGGAAGTGTGAGTCTCATTAAGTGTGATGTGCCTGAATTCTGCTGGAAAGTCCTGTGAGTGACTCTACTGCTGCTTGAGTTGCGTGCACAGCTCCACACTGAAAGCCCTGTAATAACCTCCTATATACACCTGCCGGGACACTTGCAGACAGCAGCATAGCGAGTATTTGACAGTAAACAATGTACACAATATGGAAAACAATGTACACAACATTAAGAACAATGTATACAAAATGTAGAAGGATGTACACAAAATATAAACAATGTGTCATCTAACAAAAACATTTAATGAACTAGTAAAATAAATGTCTCAAACAGTTAGAAGAGAGTATATGAGTTTTTAATTTTTCACAATAATTCTATTATCTCAGAAAATGAGGGTTTTTTCGCAGTCAGTATCACCAATGTGGTTATATGATGCAATGAAACCTGTGAGCTTCAGCTGGTACCTGCACAACACAGGCAATACTGTGTAACAGCACTGAAACCTGTCTTTTTTTCCTAAAATAAAGAATGACACGTAAACACTGGTTGGGATTCGAACCTGTGACTTCTTGGTCTGTTATCCAATTTGCTACACCTGCCATTTTAGCTTGGTAGAAATAGCATATAGACAGTCAAACAACTGAACAATGTGTCACATAAACAAAACAATGTTTTAAATAACTAGCATTTTCTGCTGAGTACATCAAGCAGATGAAACATTGTATCAAGCAGATGAAATATTTACTAAACAGATAAAACATTGTATGAAATACGTGAACCATAATCCACCTCCATGCATTCAATAATCAAGTTGGTGAGGTGCATAACATCCTGATTGTCTGATTTCAGTAAGTGTCTGGATGAAAGAAGCGAGACAATAATGGACGTCGAACTTCTGTGAGATCAGTCTGTCAATCGATAGATGGATCAGTCGAGAGATGAATGATTTGGATCAAAGTGAAGAGAGACATCTAGTGGCACAAATTACATGTGTGATGATATTTTGACATAAAAACCGCACTGAGGTTTCAAGAACAGCATCTGATGTATTAATTTTAGCACCCTGAAGAAGACTTGAATCATTAACATGTGTTAACCCTGAAAGTGCTAAGCATAACATCTGTCAAAGTTCACACCTAAATAGGCTGTTGAAAACCTTTCCTGTGGTCATTTGTTTAAAAGAGCTCCTGAAAGTGGCTCTTTTAATCAAATGACTACAGGATAGGTTTTCAATAGAACAAGATGGTCAGTTTTTAGTCCTCAATTCATCACTGTTAGGGTTAAGTCATAATTTCACAATAATTTGACTACAAATATGGTCATCACATTTTCAAATAAAATACAATAGGGTATATAATAATTAATCAAAATTAGGGTTTGAAATATTAAAAATTACATTTAAAGTTTAGTTTTTTACACATGTATGTAGAAAAAAGCATTACAATAAATGTGCATGGTCATGGTGTAAGAAACTTGTAAATTGAATGACGATATTATGGTAAGTACGATCATTTTGAGCAAGTGGAACATCAAAGAAATTAAACATAATCATAGATTCATCATTGCATGCTTAAAAGCAAATGAAATATGTGAAAAAATTCACAGATTTCATATATATTTATACTAAAAACCACCAAAATATCCAACACTTTTTAAGAAGAAATGTCCTTTTTCAAGACTAGCCTTTTTTCTTTAAGAGACAATGCTTTCACAGCCTTACATTTTCAGTCCGAGAATGGTCTCCCAACAGCTATTTATTATTTGCAGAGGAATTTTAAACAAATTCAAGCACTTTTTACTGACTGTTCATACGATTCCAACACTTTTTAAGCACTTGGAAAATCAAAATATCTACAAGCTCAAAGAAATAAAAATCTATGTGTAAAATATATGTTCATCATTTGTGCATCTACAAAATCAACACTTTACATGCCAGATATACAATATACTAGATCTCATATACAAACAAGGTAATTTGACTATAATACAATATAAATAATAACAGCGACAGTATCAAATTAACACTTACAGTGCCAAATGAGATATATTCTATGGTTATATTGATAGTGTCAAGTTTGTCAATTCAAATGAAACAAAATAAGCTGTTGAAAACCTTTTCTAAGGTTGTTTGTTTAAAAGAGCTCCTGATAGGAGCTCTTTTAAACAAATGACCATAGGATAGGTTTTTAACAGCACAAAATGGTCATGGTGTTGCGTCCTACTTAATTCAGAACATTGAGGGTTAATTTGATTGACAACAAAAAACAAAGATCTATTTTATGAGGTGGATATAACTAATAAATTGTGTACCAAAACAGATTAGTTAACCCATAGATGGCTACGAACACTAAACTGTAAACTACAAAAGTGAAGGGGTCAATGGAAGATACATTGTTATGTATTGTTGAACATGAAGCCAGTTTACAATATAAGAATGTGACATCAAATACTACATTAAAAGATGAGATAAAATAATAAAGTATTTTTGTGAGTATAGATTTCGGTGAGCATAAATAGATTAAAACGAAATCGTGAGTGCAATACTGTTAAGTATTTGTGCTGTTAAAAATAAATGAACATTTAGAAAAATGATGATTTATCAGTGTAAAAAAGTTCTGTATGCCATTCACTAAAGTTTTAATATGACCAAAAGTTCAAATTAACAAAGAAAATATTACTGCAAACCTGCAAAGTATTTTTGCATTAAAAAACTTTAAGACAGTTTGAAACTATTATAAGTGTACTAAATTTCTGCATGGCAATTGTTCAATTCTATAATTACAAAAAATCTAATTATCTGACTACTTTTGCTGCAACTAGTCAAAAACTATCGGACTAGTTGGTGTGTAATGCTGATTGATAAGTTGTGGGTTACAACAGAATACGAGGTATGGATCCAAGACCTTCCTTCAGGATCCAAAATATATCAGCTGTGTTCCTCAAAATGAACTGCAAACTCAGCTGAATCAAGATTCTTGATTATCTCGTTGTTTTAACCCATAAAGTGCTAAGCCCAAACTTTGTATCGATGTCCAATTTCTATTCTTGAAAGTTGAAAACCTATCCTGTGATCATGTTTTTACAAGAGCTCCTTTAAAAGCTCTTTTAAACACATGACCACGGGATAAGTTTTCAACTACACAATGGGGTGATAGTTTTAAGCCATACCTTCCAAAATTAAGCAGTTTAAGGGTTAAAGATGCACAGAAAGACACAAACATGTTTCCAGAATACTGCCAATACATGAAAGCCTTGCGACTATTGAATATTTGTTTCTAAAATACAACATGTCACAACCCTAGTGATGCCATTGTTTGTTTTGTAAAAACTTGCAGTCATCAAAACTCACAAAAAGTGGTTACAGTGTTGAGCCACTCACTAGAGCACTGTAAAGATTTCAATAGGCAGTAGACTGAAAAAGTAGAGTCTTGATTCAGCTAAGGCTAAATATAAAACAGAAATGTTTCCCGGGCATCGGCACATCACTATCAAAATGTGTGCACTACAAGCTTTTATTGAGAATTTTTTTAAATATTGATCTGTTTCCCAGCTCCATCAAGAGCTGATTTCTGTCAATATGCATTGTATCTAAACTGGAATCCGTCTCTCCTTCAGAGCCAAAGTTTTTGCAGCACATTTAGGGCCCGGAACCAGTTTTCGTCGTAGCATGTGTAGTTTTTTATACACACATTTTTAAAGTGTTTGTATAGATAAACAAATAAGACTACAAATTTGGAAAGCAAACTCTCTCATATTCTACATCAGCTGAATTGAAAAAATTAAAATGTTTCTTTCTTGTAAAAAAAATATTTAAAAAGTCCTCACTCCCTTGTCACTTTTGAAAAATAATATGCCCGAGAAACGTTTTGTTTTATGCAGCGTACGTTTTGAACCAAAAAAATGCCACTGTTAGGACATCACTTGAGGATTGAGAACAGCGAGGTAACAGGTGGGATTTCACAAAGGCATCGTAATGTTCACCTGAAACCAGGTCACTGGGTAAATGGGTTTAGATTAAAAATTCCCAATAGTCGTCAACTGTGCACTCCCCCCAAAAAAATTTTCTTTGGGAAGTGCAGTTTATAACAATTTTGACATTTGTAAACTAAATCCATTGTGTTTTGTGGTTACAGGCTCATAACCTTACAAAGCTTTTTGTGAAACGCAGGACAGGTGCTTGTTGAGTTTCAGCAGTATAAGTCCAAGGCTGGAAGTGGTCTGGTCGGTACTCTTGTTAGTCCAGGGCCCCGTACCTCAAAGCGATCTTAGGCCAAGTTGATCGTAAGTACTAAAATATAACATTGGCTATCGACTTTTGTAGCACATAGATCGCTTTGAAACCGGTGCCATTCGGCACCGGTTCCAAATCGATTTCTGCGCTACGACAGTCGTAAGCCTATGATAAGAAACAACACAAGAGATTACTTCCAAAATCGCTTACGATTATCTTAAGACTAAGATCGCTTTGGCGAACGGGGTCAGATCCTGTCCTCTAAGAATACTAACATTGCAAAACCAAACCCAGCTGAAAGAAAAAAGTTTTATAACATCCTACGACTATAGTCAACTTTAAATCAAGTAGCAACTATTTCTTGTCACAGTCTGAGGTGTATAAGCTTGTTATCTCAAATTGGCAAAAGAAATATTTCAAAACATTTAGATTTCGCTGTAGCTCGTAATCTCCAACTTTTATGAATGAAAACCATGTTGGATAACAAGCTTACAATACTGAAAGAAAAGCATTAGAACACGGATTGAAAATAATACAAATTATATACATGAAACACAAACATTTCAATGAAAATAGCTGAAATTTATTTAACGTTATAGTTTTACTGAAGTTTATGAAAGTCCAAATTTTGACAGTCTATCTGCTACTTGCAGACTCTTGAAGATGTGTAAGAGAAACAAAGAATAAACAGGAACTTATTTTAATAACTGTCAATAGCTTTTTCACATGGCAAAATGATCAGTTTTTTAACACAGTGCTGTCTTGTAGTTTAACAATTCAATTAAAAACTTTAGAAAGAAAAGGAATATTCTTTAAAAAGCACAATATAAAGTTACAATTCAAAGCCTTCATATTCTTATATAAATTAATTCAAGTAGATACATATTTTTCATCAGATTTTTTTGATAATTCTGAATATATCAAAACTTAATTTTTGACCAATTTCTATACTTTGTGTTTTAAATTGAATGACTTGTCAAAGTTTTGGACTGAAAGCATACTTCCCTCAGCCCCTGTCTCGATGAAGGGAACTACGTACCTTTTCCTTTTGGTTCGATTTCTCCTCTTTCTCCTTGCGTCGGAGATCAGAGACGAAATCTGTGAATATCGATTCTCTCTCTCGCATCTTGTCGATTCCCTTCAGGCGTTCGTCTTTGCCGTAGCGAGACGCAAAGTCGCTGAAAGATGACCTGAAACGAAAAGAAAAATTATAAAACATGTTTAATTATTTTATTTTTAAATTTACTGTTTTTATCTTGAATGATTTATATATCTTTTAATTTATCTTTTTTGTTCACACAACAAAATCCATCAAAAGAATAAGTCTTAAAGACCTCATTCATCAGGGTACCGTTTCACAAAACCACTGTAAAATTACAACCCAGTAAACCAAAAAATTCAGTCGGTGGCCATCGAATATTTATGACCTTGTAAATCATGTCACTGAGCCAGTAGCTTAGTGACATGGTTTATGAGATCGTAAATTTACGATGGCTTTGTGAAATGAAACCCAGTAGTGTTACTTAAACCTGATGAAGGAGTAAGTATATGTAGGGGTGTGGAATTACTATGCCCGACTCGTCCGACTCGAGAAATTTTGAACACGGACAAGTTTATTTTTCCGCGCTGGTTGTTTGCAGACAAGTAGGGATTACGTAACTTTTTAAAGTGCTGAACGAAAGATTTGTCAATTTCAATGTCCAAACTCCAACTTAAATAGGCTGTTGAAAACCGTTCCTGTAATAATTCCTGTAACAAATTATTACAGGAAAGGTTAACAGCACAAGGTTGTAACAGTTTTTAGTTATACTCACCCCAGTTCAGCACTGTAAGAGTTAACTATATAACTTGGACAAGTAGAGTTAGCTGCAGACAAGTAGATTTTATCTGTTTACTTGTCCGTGGACAAGTTTCAAACAATGTTATTTCCACATCCCTGATACGCCCTGAAACGTCTTGACCAAACAAATAAAGAAGTTAACATCTATAAATGCTCGTTTTGTATTATGCCTTTCCAATGTTTTTTAAAGAATAAAGTGTGACTCACTTTCCATGGAGCTTGGCTTCCTCCAGCAGTTGTCGGAACGCATCCTTCTTCTCCCGGAGTTTGCGGTGCTTCTCGCGCCTCTCCTCCTCGGCTCGCTCCTTGACGTACTGCTCGAAGACCTGCTTCCTCTCCTTGGACGTCAGCAGCAGGTAGCGCGGGTCGAACACGATCTTGTGCAGCTCCTTCTCCCACGTCGAGAACGCGGACACCTGCCGAGGAGAAACATGACATGTTCATAAACATAAATCTTTACCAGGTTCCTACACAGACTCAGAAGTAAAATAAGCATCAACATTTGTTTGGAGGTAAAAACTTATTACCATGAAATAGGAACCTGTTGAAGATTTGACCGACACTGATAGTGACTTGAACAGGTTTCGTAGCACATGTCACACGAGCAGTGTTAAAAGGAAACATGTCTGGGGCTGGGAAGTACAATTAATAGTAGTCCATATATCAGAGATATGTTGACACCTGGGCCCCGTTCCTCAAAGGGCTATTAACGATTTTTAAAACAATGATGTATAGAGTTGTTTCTTAAAGGCTTACGACTGTAGCACTTACGATCAACTTAGCCTAAAATCGCTTTGAGAAACGAGGCCCCAGGGGGCTAACATGGAGAGTGGCTCGTCTTAAAAATGAGCAATGACCGACACGTCTGGAGGGCAAACATAGAGTGTAGTCTATCTAATATTAGAAATCACAGACACATCAGGTTGGCAAACATGGACAAAGCTCATTGAAAATTTGTCGAGGGAAGTGCAAGTCAGGATTCAGTATCTATGTTCACAACATTTCGGAGCATATGTGGTTAAGTTGACACTAAAGTGAGGACATACCTCCTTCTCTGCCAACATGTCACGAAACTGCTTCATCCTGATTTCGAGCGGAACGATGGCGCGCTGTCGAGCTGCCTGCACTTCCGCTTCGATCGCAGCCTCCTTGCCTGCGTCAATCTTCTTCGGTGTAGAGTCCTTCCTCTCGTCCTCCTTCAAGTCGTCCTTGTCCATCCTGTCAGAGTGGCAGTACACGTTAGAACGAGAGACAAATGTAGATACATCCTCGATAATTTAAACTATGACATCATTTAGAAGTTAGAAAGAGAAATAAATTCTTACTTCTTTTTCTTGGAGGCTGGTTCGTCTTCATCATCCTTTTCTTCTTTTTTCTTCTCAGCTGAAAGTAGCAGTGTCATTTAAAATAAACAGTAATTTGTTAACCTTTAATTGCTAAAGTAGAATTACGACATGGTTTATAAGTAGCATTATGACATTGTTTATGAAATAGCATTACGACATGATCAAGTAGCATTCCGACATGATCAAGTAGCATTATAACATGGTTTATTAACGATAGCCTGTACTGCAGTACCTTGTTTGGTTGTGTCTGGGGGCCCTGCTATCATCTTGTCAACGTCCGGGCGATTCTGTAGCTCCTCTGGCTTCTCCCAGAGGGATGCGCGTTGACTCGGATTGTAGAAGAAACACCGGCCATCTCCTGTCCACACCACACACCTGTCGACATTCACAGATCCAGTGTTATCAGGGGTGTGGAAATGTCGTTTAAACTTGTCCACGGACAAGTACACAGACATAATCTACTTGTCCGCAGCTAAACTCTACTTGTCCGCAGCTAAACTCTACTTGTCCAAGTTATATAGTGATGAACTGGGATGAGTATAACTAATGACAACCTCCCTGTAATAATTTGTGAAAAAGAGCTCCTACTGGAGCAAATTACACGAATTATTACAGGAAAGGTTTTTAACAGCCTATTTAGGTTGGAGTTTGGACATTGAAATTGACAAGTGTTGTGGTGTTGTGTTTAGTACTTCAAAGGTTAAGTATTCTCTACTTGTCCGCGGTCGACACACCGTCATGCCTTTCTGCATCTCCATGTTAAATTTAATGATAATCAAACCAATAGAATGGAAGTTATGAGTCGGATAGGACGCCTTACAGTTTTCGTAAAAATTCACCACTTATTGCCTCCAAACAC
>JAULCD010290693.1:0-10057 GCA_032361085.1 Calliostoma canaliculatum | reverse complement strand
GGTTGAATAATCCTTGGGGGTACTATACAACGGGAAGCAACGTCGTACCGCCCGACATCATTTTTTGACAGTGATTTATAACTGCACTTATTGATATAGTCTGAATGGTACACTGGACATATACAGATGTACATGGGTCAGTGGCCTTCATACAAATAACGACTTGATTTGATTTGACAGAGGTTTCTTTTGATAATGGAATTAGCTATGTGCTTTTACTTAGTTTATCAGTAACAGGGAAAGTAAAGGCTTGGGTCTGGAGCCCGTTTCACAAAGACGTCATAACTTTACGACGTCGTAAACCATGTCACTGAGTTTATAGATTTGGTTTACAAATGCAAAACAATCGTTGTAAACTGTGCACTTTCCAAAGAAAAAATTGTTTTTCTTCGCAATGTGCACAGTGCACGATTTTTGGCATTTGTAAACCAAATTCATTAACCCTGTGACAAGGTGTATGACGTCGTAAAGTTATGACGTCTTTGTGAAACAGGTGCCAGGTAGTTTGTCAAGGTCATGCAATATGATTGCCATTAATCTTAGGTAAAATTTATCAAGCAAATAAACACCAGGGTTTAAATAATAGGCAATCCGCAGACCAATTATTTTAACCTTGTGTTGATATAAGAGCTTAGTTATTTAAAGTAAAGTGAACGGAGAGGAATTGGTATTTGACCAGTGTGTGTGTTTTGTCATATAGTAAAGTGTCCTCTTTTATGTCGTAACAGAATGTTAAAAACCTTTTTAACATTACCACATAGGTCTTCACATAAAAGTTAACTCTTTGAGTGCCAAACTGATGTTAGTAGAACTTAAAATTGTGACTATCTCGTGCTATTGAAAACCTATCCTGTGATAATTTGCTTAAAAGAGCTCCTTCAGGACCTCTTTTAAACAAAATATCACAGGATTTTTTTTCAATAGCCTATTGAAAAATAGGACAAGAAAATGGACACTCGCTTAGCTTGGCATTCAAAGGGTTAACCGTATGGAATCTGAGCTATACTGAATTTAGCGCTGTGAAGGTTGAGCTTCACGTATTTAGAGTCAAGCTAAAGTTAAATATGTTTACATTAAAAGACAGTATTTTAACAGCATGACTATAGTAAAGCTACAGCTTTTTAACTGAAGGGTACTTTTGAATTTTTACAAAATGGTTTATAAAGAGATAATAGTGCAGTTTAATATTCAAACTTATTTTATAAATAAAGTACATTGTACAAAGGTATTACATTTGCACATCTGGATGAGAAATAGATATACACACTTTCCGAAGTACATCGGTTAATATCACAAGAGTTGTTGACGGCGGGTCTTCAAAGCGACTACAACTGTACGAATAGTGACCTATAACCGTGAAAAGTTTGAGTATGTCTGCCTTACACTCTACTTCTATCCAAATTAACTATTAAAACGTGGGAGCTGGGTGCGTTGGGGACATTTTTAGCTATATATTTTGTTCTCTTTCATTCTATTTCATTCATACCCAGAAGCTGGCTGAATACATATCACATGTACCACATATCTGATAGTGCATGCGAGTTGTACCTGCAAAACTTAAATAACACGTGCAAAGTGTGCAATACATGCCTGCAAGTTATTGAAAGTTTTTAATATACATGATGGCGTGATAGGTATTTTCATAGGCCCTGAGTACTAAGCATCTAACCATGCGCACTGCCAACAACTTGCTCACCTTCTTAAATGCTGCCGACCAAAGAAGGCACATTGGGATGAAACGAATGGCAATATATTTGAACTTTATAAAGAATTGTTTTATTTGAAGACGAAAATGGAGACTTGCAAATCTTGTAAACAAGCAGATGCATTAGGAAAAAAATGTATAGAAATTATTCAGCGTATTCATTGGTTTAATGAAATTTCCATAGGAAATCTCATCAAACCAATGAAAATTTCTCAAAATAATTTCTTTAATTTTTTTCAGTGAAGTGAAGAAATTAACACTGTCAAATTACCTGTATCCCCTGGCCAAAACACTGTGATGATTCAATTAGAAATTACCACGTGAATCTTAATTTAAATCAAACCTTGCTATGTATTGCGTGTTTTTGTGGTCTTGTATTCTTTGTGCAATAGGCACTGTAACAGTTTACCATGTTTAATTGTTTGTTGTTCAGTTCAGTTGTTTGTTGGGCCCATTAAGCAAAATGTTACAAAATATGTTTTGACAGCCTTTTGGAAAGTACTTTAGTTTGTCCTAGTCAGAGTATATTGTTGGATGTTCATATTGTTTGCTTGAAATCATTCATTTCCATCAGAAATACTGCGTTGTATTATTCACACATGGTCGAAAGAGAAGGTTCCCAATGTCCCTACAGGTTTTTTTTTTACTCTTTGAGTGCCAAACTGATGTAAGCATGACTTAGGAATTGCGACTACCTTTTTGTTGAAAACCTACAATGTGGTATTATGTTTAAAGGAGCTTCTTTAAGAGCTCTTTTAAACAAATTATTACATGGTAGATTTCAACAGCATAATTAAATTGTAAAATTGTATAATAAAATGGACAAATGTTGAGCTTGGTAATAAAAAAAGTTAAAGTCTTGGTTCATAGATAATACCTCAATAAATTTTGGTAAACTGTTTTAAGTATTAACCAACATACCTTTACTTTAAACAAAGGGAACCATAGCAACAAGACTGTCATAATAACACTCGCGCCAATGAATAAAACTATCGATAGTTGTCTAGTATAACTCTTCCATACCTTACATAATGAAAAGAGCGGTGACTCTTAATAACGTTGTTATATATTGTTAATGCAAGCAGCCAATCGAACTCCGATGACGGCAGATTATAACAACCTATAATAAGTAGACAGCACTTTAATTTATGAAGATTAATTGATTAGGTGAGTCAGTGTTTACCCTTACAAGAGCTAATCATGGCAAAGAAATGAATTACCATGTAATATTTTGCAATATAAAATCAGTTATCGAAAGAAAAGCCGATAATACCATCAATTTATTGCAGAGATTTGAAACTGGTACTGAAATGTATAAAACTTTAAGCGAATGGTTAAAATCCCTATTTCACCAGTGTTCTAGGACTGATTGAATTATGGTCGTGATCTTACCAAGTTCATTGTCTAAAGGTTTGACAGTATTGGGAGAGAGGCATTTTAAAAGGTGTGAGTACAGAATATGACAAACTTTATGGCTGATCAAATTCTTTATTGCACAGTAGCGACGTTCGGTATAGATTGTAATACCGTTTTCAAGCTCAGCTTGAAAACAATTTAAGAATCTATACCGAAACGTCGCTACTGTTCGATAAAGAAGTTGATCATTTATAAAGTTTGTCACATTCAGTATTGGGAGAGATGGTATCTATTCATCACAATCTGTATTGTGCACGCCTTCAGAACGTTGTTATCAACTGACGTTGAAATGTTAATACTGAATTAGCCGTGAAGCTACAGCATCATAAACTATGCCACGTAGCCACTAGGTTTGATATTTGAATGTCAAATATTGTTCTTAACTAAGCACCTTTTTAGCATGCGTATACCAAACCCATTGGTCCAGTGGCCAGGGCCCCGTTCCTCAAAGGGATTTTACGCCTAGTTGATCGAAAGGATTTTTTAAACAATGTCTTCTGAAGTTGTTGTTTTTTCATAGGCTTACGTCTGTCGTAGCGCAAAAATCGATCTGGAACCGGTGTTAAATGACACCGGTCCCAAAGCGATTTCTGAGCTACGACGGTCGTAAGTCATTGTTATATTTTAGCACTTACGATCAACTTAGCCAAAGCTCGCTTTGAGGAAAGTGCCCTGGGTTCCGTTCCTCAAAGCTATTATTAGGTTAAGAAGTTTTAACTTTATTTTAAGGCTCTCGTAAAGAGGGCGCTAAGATGAAAGCTAAGACATCTTAGATTTATGAGCGCTTTGTGGAACAAGACCTTGCTCTTCGTAACGAGAGCGTTAAGATGAAAGTTAAGACATCTCAGTTTTATTAGAGCTTGTGGAACAAGTCCTCGCTCGTCTGCTCCTACGGTTATGGAGAATTATTGATAAAATTTCATCTTAGCTTACAAACAGTTTTGTTGTTTACATGGTTGTAGATTTATTAATTTTGTTGTACAAAGACATCACACAGTTTGACCAATGTGGTTAGGTAAGCCTTGACCTGTCACTATTTGCGTTGTTTAACATCTACTCTAAACTTAGAACATTGTTATTTTCATTAGTGATCGTGATTTTGTTTATCTGCTTTCTTACAAAAACTTATCCTAGTATCTAAGGCGCATTATGTTGTTATAGTCAATGACGTCAACATTGTCAACGCGCTAGACATAAACAATTCTATTTTGAAAATGATTTTACGTCCTGATAATAAACATTTCTACACTATATGAGGTACAACATTTTCCAGCAGAGAAAGCGTAATGAAAACTAGTAGCCAGATGTTTCATAAGTTAACTTCATGACGTACATAAGAGTGAACTGTATTAGCCATACCTCATTAACAGTGTTTTTTAAAGATCAAATTACATCTAAACTGCGTTTGAATATCATGGATTGAATATAGTGAAATGTGTGTCTCGCCATTACGGCCAATGCACGGCAATTAACTTATATTTTAAACTTTTCAAAACTATTTTTTACTTAGTGTCCAGTTTATTATTCTGGGTTGTATAATGCCGTGTGATATTTCACAACGTTTTGAGAACATACCCTGTAATCATCTGAAAGAAATCTGTCTTTAAAACATCTCAAAAAGAAGTATATCGAAAATCTAGCCCGAGTGTCTTCTGATATCAAATATATCAAAACTCGTTGATCAAAGAGCGTTGATATACTTGATACCATGAGGCACGAGCTCGAGGGTGAGATTCTATTTATCATTCAAAATCAATCTGATGACTTAATCAATCATTTTGTAAATGTTTAATGACATTTGTTCTGTACTGACGTGTTGTGTGAACTGTATATTTATGGAAATAGAGTGTTCAAATGACTCCACTGTTGACTGTAATTTGAGAACTCGACTGGAAATTACTTAGCGGTTTTCTATTGGTTTGATGAGATGTCCGCAGGAAAACCGCTGAATAATTTCTATACATTTTTTCTAGTGATCGTGGCAGTACTACGTAGTTAGGATACAAAAGGACTCTTGTACAAGTAATTAAATGACACGTTTTCGTCTCGTCTCTTGTTCGTGCGACAGTACCGTTATATAGTGATAAAGCACTGCAACTCGTCCTGTATCTAGAAAATACAACAGGAATATTTTACAGCACAAAATGGTCACAGACTTACATCTTGATCAGTCAAACCCAGCACTTTGTCAAATTGACCAAGGAATGGCAGTGGAGTTTTAAAATAAATATTGTAAATCATGAAATTAATGCGACAGCAGACAAAAGGGTGACATAGATTTAATGTAATAGTCTAATAGCTAAGTTAATGGGAATACAAAGCCAGACCAAAATGCGATATGAAATTAATGCAAGCTCAAGTTGGACGCATTTTTTGCATTAAATTCATGTTCGCATTAATTTCATGACAAACAGTATTAAAATATTATTTGAAACACGAACTGGGACTTTTTCCGATCTTAGGATAAGTTGATCTTAAGTGCTAAAATATCAAACTGTCTTACTTTTGTCGTAGCGTAGAAATGGCTTTGGTACCGGTGCCATTCGGCACCGGTTCTACATGTACATCGATCTCTGCGCAAAGACTGTCGTAAGCCTATGATAAGAAACATCTCTACAGCACACTGTTTCAAAAATCACTTACGGTCAACTTAGCCTCAGATTGCTTTGAGGAACATGGCCCTGAGATATGTGGCTGACATGGTTGTTGTTTTGTGTATGTTGGAAATAATCTGTATTGTTTACTTTCTCTGTGACTCACTCTTAGAGACCCTCAGTTTGTAGGTTTCCTTTAACATTTCTATCTCATTATTCTTGTTGTGGCTCCCCTGACCCCAATGACTACAAATTGGGTGGACTTGAAACAAATCCACGTGTTCTCTGGGGAAACTAATTGAATGTAGACATCGAGTTAACTCATTGCCCCTATTTACTGTTCTCTAGGGGTGGAAGGTGGGTCGTTAACATGTATTCTTCACTCGCTGCTACCACGTGTACACATTGATTTATTTGAATAATGAAGTAAATCTAGAACTCTGAAAACAAACCATAATTACATTGCGAATTTATTAAGATATCCCACTAAATCATGGAAATAGTTGCTTTTGGTTACCTTGTTTACTCCCAAACCCCTTATATTTTGATTAGTACATTTTATAGACAAATGAAAAAAATAATGCTTTTACGGTGTGGATTTCAAAACGTGTGACTTTATATTACCAGGATAATTAATTTAGTGTTAAATTAGTTGTATGATTTACATTTAATTTATTAAAATGTAGCTTCATGCTGGCATTGTTTCTTGAGTCATACATTGATAAGTTGGGTACTTTCCACTGTTACAGTAAAATATTGATCACTCTATTTATTGATAACAGAAACATATTTATATTATAAGATGAAAGCAAATAATATTTATACAGTTACAACCCAGCTATTCGAATTATTTAATCAAAGAATATAGTATAGATGGCAGAACTACTACAAAACAGTTTAATATTTTTCAAGGGTACCCGTTTCACAAAGTCGTCGTAAATTTACGACATCGTAAATCATGTCACTGGGCACTGTTTAATTCGCCCAATGACATAGAATATGGTGTCGTAAATTAACGACTTTTTTTTAAACTGCACCCTTGACAATCGTGAACTCCAAGTTTAATGATGATTTGTTTTTCAAGGTCTGATCCAGATTGATGTCTTTACTTGACGCTGTGGCCAGACTCAATCTAGTAGAGTTCCCACTAGAAAATAAATTACAAAATTATTCAGCGGTTTTTTATTGATTTGATGAGATTTCCTTTGGAAATCTCATCAAACCAATGGAAAACCGCTGAATATTTTTTGTGCATTTTTCCGGGGGAGATCCTTCCACAGAAATGTGGAGGTGTACAGATGTGGACCGGTGGTCATGTGTTTGCTTGTGAGTTAGTGTTTAACGCCATTTTCAACCGTATTTCGTTTTGTTATTATCAGTTTTGATGTACATATTGTTAGTTAGTCGTGTAACGATACAGCGATACAGTATCGTATCCCGATACAAGGGTCACGATACAATACATAGATTTGAAGGACGCGTATTGCGATACACGGTATATAATTAATGCACATAATTAATGCAGTTATGTAACTTATAATTGTGCAATTAAAAAGTTACCAAGTGAAGAAATATTCGATAACAGCAAACGTATTCCGAAATGACACGATCTATAAATAGCACACGCTAAACTTCAAAGATGCTGGTTTTGAGTTAAAAAGTGAAAAGTGAAAAACTTCATGTTAAATCAAGCCATTAGATGTTTTGCAATAATTCTCTTTTAGCTCTCTTCAAACAATACATATATCATATAAAGTGCAAAAGATATGTATCTGTAGTTTTAAACATTTCTTTTGAGATGAACAAAATACAATTTAAATTACTTTTTTGTCCTAAAAAATGATAATATGTGCGGTGTTTTCTTTTTATAAAGAAAATTACTTTCAGATACACGCTAACATGTTTTCACCGGTATCTGGTATGCCTTGCTTATATATAACTAACGAATGATAATTTTTTATTAAAAACACAACTCAAACTAGAAAAAAATTATATAAATTATTTAGCAGATTTCCATTGATTTGATGAGAAATCTGCTTAATGATTTCTGTACATTTTGGTATAAGCGGGTTGTCACGTATATCACGCAAACATGTGTAATTGATATGCACTAGATTTATTGTGATTACTAAATATACTGTCTTGTTATAACATGATGAGTTTGTATTGAAACTTATTTGTAAAATAAGGTTTAACAAACACATTAATGTTGCCTTATCATTTACCTTTCACCAATAAATATACAGATTGTGATTCACCATGTTTTTGTGTTTAGTTCAGTGTTCATTGTGTATTTGTTAAACAAAATAATTCTAACCTATCAAAACATGACAAAACATAACAACTTTATCGCCACGTTTTATAAACTCGTTGTAATGTTACACACAAAACTCTTGTTTTCTTTTTAAACTGCACAGTTAGCAACGATTTTGTTATGCGTAAGCGTAACGCGCTGGTTAAAACGCCAATAAAGTAAATGTTCAATGGTCATGAAGAAATATCACAAGAAGAGATATATAGAAATTATTTGAAAATTTCATCAAACCAATGAAAATTTGTTGAATAATGTATATGCATTATTTCCAGTGTATTGAATAAGATCGATCTTAACTTACGATAGCTTTGTAGAACAGGGCCCCGTTCTTCAAAACGATTTTAGGCTAAGTTGATCGTAAGTGATTTTTAAACATTGTCCTGTAAAGTTTTTTATCATAGGCTTACAACTGTCATAGCGAAGAGGTCGTTTTGGAAACGGTGCCGATCTCTGCGCTACGGCAGTCGTAAGCCAATGTTATGTTTTAGCACTTACGATCAACTTAGCCTAAGATCGCTTTGAGGAACGGGGCCAAGGTCCCTGGTAATCTAATCAACTGTAGCTACACTTTTCATTAACCTGCGCTTCGTTTGATATACAAATGATACACACTCAACAAACAAGATGTTAACTTCTTTGTTACAATGTGTGCAACGTTTAGGTGTAAATACAAATTCTGTTATCGGGCAAGTGCTTGATAGCGATGTTAGTATCTACACCGAAACTCCGCACATATTCCAATAAAGAACCGAATATTCACAAAATATATCACTTGTTCATCACACTATCTTCTAGAATGCCACTTCACAACGTTGCTATAATCAATGTAAAGTGCAGTTTGCAAAGATTTTAACATGTGTAGACGGACTCATTGGCCCATACTGGGGAAAATGTATAAAATTATTCATCGGATTTCCATAGGTTTGATGAGATTTCCGCCCGATATCATCCTTTGACAGTGATTTATAACTGCACTTATTGATATAGTCTGAATGGTACACTGGACAGATATACAGATGTGCATGGGTCAGTGGCCTTCATACAAATAACGACTTGACTTGATTTGACATTTTTTGATATTGGAACTGGCTGTGTGCTTTCATTTAGTCTATTCGTAAAAGAGTAAGTAAAAGCTTGGATCTTCCAGTTTCCCCGTCCACATTATTCGACCGGGAACAGCTTACGTTGCTTGAATGAGAATACGTCAGAGCATGTGTATGTCAGAGCGGCGTAATGTTACTGATATTAATCTTGGGTTAAGTTAATATCTAAAAGTGACGTGTTACAAAAATGATGTTTCAAACAAGGGAGATATTCTCTGGATATCAACTTCTGCAGTGCATTGATTGCGACGTTCGGCTGTATATATTGATAAACACTATGTGTAAGTTTGTTCTTATTTCTTCTTGACGTAGTTCAAGATTTCTTGGATGTCAACTTCTGGTTACGACGTTTCGGGGCATATGCTTGCTCCTTCATCAGGTGAATGTTGTTTGCTAGCTTTGATCAGCTCTGTACCTGTTTAAACATCATTGTAATAGCATGCTTTCATTATCCTTGTACTTAACGGTACTACCAAACCTGTCTTTGTTGTTTTTTACCGTGTTTCATCTTGTCTTTTATCCTTTCAAGTGTGTTATCACCCAACATACAAAATGCCTATTCAAGATGATTAAAATTCCCAGTGGTATCTGCTGAGATGTTATTTTAACCCTTCAAACACTGGAATTTTTAGCATTTGTCTAAACAAAATGCATTAAAACAATTATGTAGTACAAACTAACGCATGTTAAAATAAGATAATTCATAGATTCGCTCAAAATGATTGACATCTAGTTTTAGCCAATCAGAAACAAGCTTTTATTCGGTGCCGAACTGCTGTCAAGCAGCCGCCATTATTTACCAACAAACAAATGTCGTTGCCATTGGTTACCGTGTGGTTAAAAACCGTGAAAAGTGAACACAATGTTATTACCATATGCATGGAGGACTTGCAATGCGGATGAACGTTACCAAGAAAGACTGGAC
>JAULCD010290692.1:0-15954 GCA_032361085.1 Calliostoma canaliculatum | reverse complement strand
CAGAAGCTTATTGGTTGATACACCCTCTATCATATGTGGTGAACATTATTTTCAGGGATAAGCAACTGAGATACATTGCAGTGAACAGGGTATTATCTCAACGTATAAATTTAGGAGTCCCTGAAACTCGCAACTGAAAATTTAGGGGTCCTAGGCTATAACTTAGAGGTGCCACTTTGACAGAGCTTCTTTAAAGTATTTTCAAGTTAAATGCAAGTGTTTTTTTAAATAATTTCCTGTGGATCTGTTTCCTATCATCAGGAATGAGAATGAGATTTCCTGGAAAACACTGAAATTTTAAGCTGGGGTTTGGGGACTGCTTTAGACGATTCACAAAAATGACCCTTGGCATGAGAAAATCCCCAGAATTCCGCGAAAATTCCTATCCCTGTATCATTGGCTTACGACTGTCAGAGTGCAGAAATCGATTTGGAATCTGTGCCAAATATCACTGGTTCCAAAGCGATTTCTGTGCTAAGACAATCGTAAGCCAATGTTTTATTTTAGCATTTACTATCAACCGGTAATTGCAAATGGTGTCAGTGTAATGGTTGACAGTGACAGATCTAAAAGCCAACAAAAACACAAATTTTGTTGTTTTGTTGCGTCCCTTTGTACACA
Organism: Calliostoma canaliculatum; assembly: GCA_032361085.1. NCBI lineage: Eukaryota > Metazoa > Mollusca > Gastropoda > Trochida > Calliostomatidae > Calliostoma > Calliostoma canaliculatum. Next base: position 15,333 of record JAULCD010290692.1, on the reverse strand, counting down.
CAGATAAATATGTAATTTGCGTCCCTTGTATAATTTAAGCGTGTAGGGCGCAGTATTTTGCGTCCGGTAATTTTTAATGTTTCCAATCACCATGATTTCAATTCCCAAATGTAGTATAATAGTCCACACATAACCTGGTAAAATTAATTTTTCTTTTCTTTTCAGAAGACAAAACAAATAGAGGTCAATTCACCTTGATCGACATATTGATACAATGTTGTTGTTTACTTTCTTAATAAATGATGAGAAAACTAAACGTAAATATTAAAACAATAATTGTAAACATGTTTGCTGACATTTATAAAATTTTGTAGACCTGACATAACACAAGCATCCTTTGTTTTTAGCAAGAAATGAAAACATGAATGATATTTATCATCAATGTTATTTATATTCAGACACAATATTTGGAGCTCAAATGTTAGTGGCATCTGGTATACAATAACTTTATACTCAAAACTTAAACATTGCTTGCAACAAATCAAAACACAGTTAAAAGAAAACACATTCTTGTGATCCTACAGCAAACATCATTAGTCTCTTTTGATGGGCATCTTTTGACTCATATTTATGTCACCTCTAAATATTCAATAGACATCAATTTTTACTGATTTACAACAATAGTTTTTGAAGGAAAGAGGTGGGTGAGGGGTATTGTTTCTCAAAACATATTCTTTTACTTTTATCTGTCCTAAATAGATCTAAGTATTTTATCCACAATATAAACCCAAAAATAAATATATGTTTTTAACAGAGTTTATTTTCATGCAGTCTAAACTCATTTAACCACAAATACACGATGGTTTAAAGCAATGCAGTTCTTTGTTGTTATAACAATGACAGTTCAAGATTGTCAATGTCAACAACAAACTAAACCTGTCTGATGACATTGGCAAAAAATACTTACAAAGCTATTTCTCTTGTCCTTTTCCTTTCCCCGATCCATTTTGATATTAACAAGACACGAAGTCAGTCCATTAGTTCGCAAACATTGAACAGCTGCACGTTGTAGGTGTGACTTCCTTTTAAGTCTAGAATTTCGTGATGCACAGCGTGTTTGTGAACAGTTTCATAAATTTCAGCGCATCGGTACATAGCCGCATGCAGTTATCATATAAATCCACTGCGACGCTTGTGAAGATGCGTATTGTAGAAAATAGTAAACAATAATGTCAATTATTCAAACAGTAGCTAATGTCTTAATCGCATCACTGAACAACGGTGCTCATGAACAGTTCACTTCCCAGTTAGTCATCCCTTTCCGCCATTTTCAGAAATTTACAAGTCGAAGGTCAGGGGTTAAATTTAACCAACCAGACTAACGTTACGAAAATAAACATCCAATCAGGACATGTTTTACAGCTGGGTGGGACACCTGTTCGTTCCGCGGAAATGTGAATTTAAGGAAAACATTACATTTGTTACCCTGTAAAGTATTTATGTCTCAGTTGTTAATAAAATTGAGAAATGTAACAGAATGATACTTTATATATTTATATACACTCAGCTTCAATTTCAATTATTTGGTGCGGCATAGATCTTAGTGTATTTGACCAATCGAAATAAGTTTTACATGTTGTAAAGAAATATGGCGGGTGATGATTTGGGTCGTCGGGGATGGTATGTTGCAGTTATAAAACTTGCAAGGAAGCATGTCATCTGCCTGTATTTGACATTTGTATTTAGAGTAAACATTTTCATCGTTTTCCTGAAATTGTTGCACCGCTTTGATTTCCCAAACTAGCATATTGTATCTTGCTTACTGAAGTCAAATGTCAACAATTTCAGGCATGCAACCAATCCTTCACTCACTTTTGCTTTTTGGACACGTTTTAAGAAATGAAATAATTAGCCGGTCATTAATTACAAAGTAAAATTACTTTGTAAAAAATGCAGATAATTATTCCCTACGTTTGCGTTTTCAAGAATATAAAAAAGCTTTAAAATACTAATCAAAATGAAAAGTTCTTTCTAAAACAAACATCTTTTCATTCTTTTACTTTTAGTCAGTTAAGACTTCAATTTAATATCCCAAGGGAAATGGGGTTTACTTTACATGAATTCACAATATATGAAGCAATAAAATTACAACAATATTTTTCAATTATTTGCTCCTAAGATTAGTAATAAGTTCTGAAATCTGTGTGTTTAAAAGATTGTCGTGCCAGGTTTGATCTAAATCTAACATCTGAAAGTTTTACTCGGAAGAAAGGTTTTCAGACTCGGGGAATAAAATATTGGACGAGTTGTTTGAACTTATTTTAGTTTATTTACAGCTTACCACTCATAAATTACACAAAAATATCCGAACTGTGACAACAAATGTCTTAACTATCTTGAATATATAGCCTGGTTGGCCTTTTTGAAAAATAAGATTTTATTTTTTTTTGTAATTGTGTGCTTCAAGGTATCTGCAGAAACTGTAACTACAAGGCTTGTCACGTTGCTCTTACAGCTACAGAGTTCAATCTTGACAAAACTAACCGATTGCTAATAGAATCATTGTGTGACCTTTCAGTGTTTTGAATGCGTTTTTCATCTATAAATAAGCAATATCTTACCTCTATGCTTTTTTTTATTTTCATTAATTCATCTGTCTGCAGCCCTTGGTGTCATCAGTTGAGCCAATGGCCTAGGGCGTAGTTTCTGCAGCTAGCTTCTAAGATCACTTCGACTAGGACCCCCAACCCCCTCCCAACCATCACCATGTCCCCTTCTACACCTCACACACACACAAACACACACACACACCTCCTTAAATTTTGCATCAATTTCAGTTGATGATTGACAGTCTATATTTTGGATAGCCAGTCCTTGTGACTAGATTTCAAAAAGCCAATGGAAACACTGAATTATCATTCTGTTGTAGGCACCTGACCAATAAAGGAATTGAAACTTTGGAAGAAACTGGTCCTAGAGGAGTGGATCAACTGATCAAGGTCGCATTAGATGTAAGTTCAGATGTCTTGATTGTATAAATAATAATATTAAAAGTATAAATGTAACTTTTGCTTTGATGCACCTGCTTCATTTAGGAGTAATTTACAGTAATTAGACTTGATTTTAGTATCTTTGTTCATAGACTAAATATTTTTCTTAATATTATAACTGATTGACTGGTGAGTTGGTTAAATGAAAAAATCTGGGCATTGTATTTTTAAAAAAACGTGACCCAAATTATTCACATAATTTATTTAAACATTTATATAGTTAGTTTTGACAAAGGGTACCGTATATACTCGCGTACAAGTCGCACTACTATATAAATCGCACCCCTTATTTACCCTCAGTTTTAAGGTCTCAGTCAATGACCAGTGCACAAGTCGCAGGGGCGATTCACACTCGGCTGAGGCGACTTTTTTACTGCATAGTCACAAGTCGCGGCTGAATTTCTTCAAGGTTCGAGACAGTCGCGACTTGATGACAATTTGTTTTTAAATTTTGATGACGCAGGGATAAGTCGCAGGTCGTTTTTAGAGATATTTTTTTAGGTAAAAAAGTGCGACTTGTACGCGAGTATATATGGTAGATATATTCTGTCAATTGTCTTCCAAAAATCATTAAACGTTTACTTATTCATAAATTATTATATTACATATATCCTCTTGCTATTATTTATATCATCTTGCTATTATAATGTATATTGTAATTATTAGTAATCTGACTTTTAAACCAGTATTATTACTTTATTATTTTCTTATCAAAGAAGTGTTTTGAAACAAAAAAACACCCCAAAACCCACAACATATCTCTTCTTTTGTGGTTGCAGACTGACTTGAGAGAGATTGGAAGCAAATGGCTTCCAGAGGAGCTCCACAAGGGGAAATTGGATTATGTACGTCGCTTTGTTATTTAGATGACCATTGTCACCTGCCTGTTGTAGTCAGTCATTAGTGCAAGGAGGTTATAGTTTCTCTAAAGCGCTGCAGAAGTAATAGATAGAGGATGAGTTACAGTACTAGGATATCAGGGGTGTGGAATTACTATGTCCAACTCGTCCGACTCGGGAAATTTTGAAGACGGACAAGTTTATTTTTATGCGTTGGTCGTCCGTGGACAAGTAGAGAATACTTAACTTTTAAAGTTATAAACCCAACACTTGTTAATTTCAACGACCAAACTCCAACCTAAATAGACTGTTGAAGACCTTTCCTGTAATAATTTGTGTAAAAGAGCTTATATAGGAGATTTGTTACACAAATTATTACAGGGAAGGTTTTCAACAGCACAAGGGGGTAACAGTTTTTAGTTATACTAACCTCAGTTCAGCATTTTAAGTGTTAACTATATAACTTGGACAAGTAGAGTTTAGTTGACGGACAAATAGATTTTATCTGTTTACTTGTTCGTGGACAAGTTTTAAACTATGGTACTTCCACACTCCTGGATATAAAAGGACTGTCACACGAACAAAGGGCGAGGGATAGCCAAGCCTTTTCTTTGTGCAAATGTCCTTTTGTATCCAGGTAAAGTACTGTCTCTATCATAATTAAATCACAGTCACAAATCGAGTTGCCCAAAATTTCCATTTTATAAAAAATGTATGGTTCATGTGACATTGAAACTTAAGAACAAATAAGCTGAAATCTATATATGTTTCTGACCTTTTTGTTTTCTTCAACACTGACTGACATGGTTGTTGACAGATTCAAGGACCTGCCGTTCTCCAGTTGATGAAACTGCGCAATATTTCGGCTCCGAAAGAAAATGAAGAATCACAGACCGCTCCAAGACTGCTACGTCTCTCCCTGACAGATGGGCACATGAGCTGTACCGCAATCGAAATAGAAAACTTGAAGAATATCAAGTAACCATTACTTTTAGATTTCATTTTCAAAGAATTTGTTTTGAGGGGCACTTTTGACATGCTGCAAGTTTAACCCTTCAGGGACTCAGTGCATCATTTGTCATTTTTGGTGTTCAAATTCTAACCTACTGATAATTAAACTGTTGACAACAGGGTAAGTTTTCATTTGCACAAAGTGGTCCAAAATTTAAGTCCAGATGACTCCAAATTCAGAATTCTAAAGGTTCACATCTTTTTCTTTGTTTTTTAAGCTGTTTTCATGCATCATAATCATGATTTTGCCCCCAAAAAGTTATGTGGTTTCGTTTGCCGACTTTGCCTAGAAAATAGGTGCCAACCCTAACTCTTTTTTATCAACATGATGACAACATGATCTACCTCCCCTATATTTCAAAGGTGTAAACAGAACCACAACATTTATCTTTTGGGGCCTGAACTGCTTTTAAAAATTGTAAATAAAAAAAAATAGTTATCAACATTAACATTTTGTTTTCAGTCTCGGGACTCCCCCTGGAACTAAAGTGCTACTGGACGGTGCAGTCGATGTAGAAAACAACTTGCTTCTGCTGACCAACAAAAACTTCCGATGTTTGGGTGGCCGCGTGGAGAAGTTGGTGGAGACATGGGAGCTGAAGAGGGTTAGTCATTACCAATGTTGTTCAGGGTATCATAGGGGGAACCAGTGCTCCAGATCAGGGCCAGACCCTCGTTTCACAAAGACGTCATAACTTTACGACGTCGTAAACCATGTCACTGGGTTAATAGATTTGGTCTACAAATGCAAAACATGCTTTAAACTGTGCACTTTCCAAAGAAATGTTGTTGTTGTTGGAAAGTGCACAGTTTACAACGGTTTTTGCATTTGTAAACTAAATCCATTAACCAAGTGACATGGTTTACAACGTCGTAAAGTTATGATGTCTTTGTAAAATAGAGGCCATGTTTTAAAGCTACAATCCCAGCAGTTGGATGCATTACAAGACATAATAAACTAGTTTCCACTTTCTAACACAACATATCTTCAACACATAACTGTATGATTGACACAAATACAAATACTATCTCAGATAAAATAAAACTTGTTTAGTTTTTTGAAATGCAGACAACTGTCAGACATATTATGTTACTTTCTGTGACTTAGGTCCACCTGAGCCCGCAGGCACATTGGACCACAAGTCTTTTAAATGTGATTTGTTCTTAACAATAGCCGCCACATTATTTTAGCTAATGGTTTTTCCGACCCTCTTGAAAAGTTCATGGATGTCTTCTCTTCGTTTTCCGTGAAGTAGATACCATGTAATAGCATATTTGGCACATGTAGTTGGTGATTGACAAAGGACATCTTTAGATAGCTTTATTCTACGGGTAGCTAAATGTGTCCTGTAGACGTTGGGACTTGGCTCTCTCTCTAGGAGTCCTCATCGTGGTATACGGTCACTGCGTAGGATGTGAATACTTAGTCGAAGGCAATGGTGGTAGGAGACATCAAGTCATACAACGAACTTGGTCATATCCCATGTTTCATTAGCAAAGAGGACAGTTAGCAACACAATCTAATTTTATAAACTGATGTACTTGTTTGTTTTCATTAATGTTGTCTTCCTAAAAAACCCGCAGTGACATCGGGCCACAACATCATCATCACTCCTAATCGTGCAACACAAGTATGTGAATCTGTCAACTACTTCTACCATTTGTTGTTTAATGGTAAGTGGATATGCCTGTAATTCTTTTCATATTACTCGCATAAGTACTCTTACCGCTTACATGACTAACAAATTACATCTTCTACTATTTAATACCATCTTATATCTTATATAATCTTAATAATACTACTACTACTACTACTAATAATAATGGCTATTTATACTACTTCTTGTGTTAAACTTGTCACCATTTAAAAGATATGATGCCATTGCAAAATATTTGTATACTGATGGGTATGTATACGTGCCATGTTCATTGTCAGTCGACTCGTAAGTCAACTTGTAATTTAACGCGTTTAGTCAACCCTTTTAGTGCCTTGCTGAGCATTTGTTCATTTCAGTGTCAAAATTCTGATACACATACGCTGTTAAAAAGTTATTTTGTGATAGTTTCTTTAAAAGACAGATATAACTCAAACATGACAGATATACCTTACACATGACAAATATAACTCGTACATGGTGGATATAACTCATACATGTCAGATACAACTCACACATGACAGATACAACTCACACATGACAGATATAATCCAAACATGACAGATTACGTTATACGTGACAGATATAAATGACACTTGGCGTATATAACTGTCGCAATTGCAGATATTACTCACACATGACAGATATAACGCAAACCTGACATATATAACTCACAGATGACAAATATAACTTATGCATGACAGATATAACTAATACATGACAGATATAACTCACATATGACCTAAATAAGGTATAAATGGCATATATATGGTATACATGACAGATATAACTGGCACATGGCAGATAAAATTTTTACATGAAATATATAACTTGTACATGACAGATATAACTTATACATGACAGATATCACTAATGACAGATAAAAGTAATACATGACTGATATAAATTTCTGACAATGTAATTATTAATAAGGAGTTTATACATATATTAAAAAATCATTAAGATACGCGATCGTTTCATAACTTTATATGTTTTGAAGTTACGTGTTGTAAACTGTGCCAAAACTTGTGTATATGTGTGTATCTTTGGAAGGTAAACAACTCACAATACATTGTACCATGTGTAATCGGAGTCTACTTGTCCTGTATTAAACAATGTACAGTGCCCAGGGGCCCGTTCCACAAATGGATCAAAGTTGATCGTAAGTGTTTTTTAAACAATGCCCTGTGGAGTTGTTTCTTATCATAAGCTCACAACTTTCGTAGCGCAGAAATCGATTTTGAACCGGTGCCGAATGGCACCGGTTCCAAAACGATCTTTACGCTGGGACATTCGTAAGCCAATATAAAAGTTTAGCAGTTACGACCAACAAGCCTAAGATCGCTTTGAGAAACGAAGCTGTAGATGTAAAATACAATGTAGGTTTAAAATACAATGTAAGGTCAGATGGTGAAGAAATTAAACCAGCCCTAACTCTTCGGGTGCTAAAATATTAATTATGTCTTGATGTCTTAAACAGAGCTTATTTTGTGAGCTCATTTAAACAAATCATGACAGAATATGTTATAACAGGCAAATTAGGATGGATTTCAGAGGCCAAGATGGGTATAAGATGCCAAAAAATGCAAGATAAACAACGCGGCACAGATGTCAGCGCAGTTGTTGCTTTCGTAGATTTGTTTTGGTCAGTCATGGTTGGATTTGGAAACACCATATCCACAGGGAAATACACCGTGCATGAATGTGTGAGGAGCAATCTCCAAAAAATGAAATACGTTAAGTGTACTACAGACTAGCCATTTAGGAATTCTTTAGGGAACATTTTGAAGTTTTGGCATAATTCAAAATTGTTATGCATGTTCTCTGCTTTGTACGTGTATGTTCTCGACGTACCCAGAAGTTGACCTCATTACATATCCACATTTAATAAAATCTTAGTGGTATTATGTTGTGATTTCAGTTTGTTGATTTTCTACTTTGATTGTGTTGTTCAATTACTATCAAAACAAAAAGTCTTAGTGAAAAAATAGTCAATATTATTGTTCATCATAACATAATGTCTATAATATTGGGTATTATATATTTATTCCATTGCAGTAATTACCCAAAACAAGGCTATAACGTTGCAACAGGATATTTGTTATTAAATCATATGTATTCCTTATAAACTTGTATGTACATATACACTATCAACCATGAGTTACGTCCCCTATGTTGAACTTTAAACACACACATAAAGTTGAAGAAGTTGTTACTTTTAAGTGAATGTGTTTGTATGCACACCAGGAGGTTGTAATTGCGAATTCCACTAAATGTTCCATATGGTTTTACTTTTTCTGCAAGTGCCAATACTGTAAAGCAAATTGATCTTTTCTTTAAGAAAAAAATGTTTAGGTTTAGCACCCTGACTTTATCACAAACATTGAGAAAGGACTCCAAGAACTTGCACCAGGAGGAAAGAAAGATTACATTCGCACCAGGTAACTGAAATCCTAACCAAGGCCAGACCTCAACAACCCAACATGACCAGAGCTGAAACATCTTTGGAAGGACATCATCATTGTCCCAGCCGACAAGGGCAAGGCCACAGTCATCCTTAACACACCCGACTAACACGAAAAGGTCAACAAAATTCCCAAAGACCCCACCACTTGCCGCAAAGACCAATTCAGGCCCCACCCTGAAACTCAAACGCCAAAACAAACCTCACCTAAAAAACCCAGCCAGAGACAACTATGAAATTAGCCAGTTCAACAAACTCTACACCTCCCATCCACAACCACTATAGGCCAGGGCCAATATTAAAATTCACAAACATTCTTTCAAAGCCAGACTACTGGTTTGCTCTAGAACACAGTATTTTATAACACTGCTTAACACCGCATTAATATTATCGCCCTCCTTAGGAAACACAACTGATTTCTTCATTAATGACTCAGTGGACTTCTGTTTGAAACTTTAGAATATCAACAAACCAGGCCCGATTATTCGCTATGTTGTTGATCTCTTCACCAACACCCCCGTTAAAGAAACCCTTCAAATGCACCGTCGCCGGATCAATGACCTAGAAACACCCCTCGACATTAAACTCTCAACAAACTCTATAATCAAGCTCACCACTGCCGCAGTCACCTGCACCTACTTCACCAATCCTCACCGAAATTTACATGACATCTTTTGACCAACAGGTCATCGCAACATCCACCATCAAATATATCTGCTTGTACAGACAAATTGATGATACATTTGTTATACTCCAACATGACCAATATCCATATCTACTAACTAAAGCACCTCAACTAATAACATCCAAAGTCCAATTCACCATTGAAACTAAAAACAACGACCATCTCCCTTTCATAGATGTCCTTGTATCTAGAATACCAACCAATACCATCCAAATAACTATCTGCAGAAAACCAACTCATACTGACCAATACATCCACTATAATTCCAACTAAAACCGGCACAATTCCCAAGCTAGTCGCCAAACACCTCCCTTCCATACATACGCATCAACCGCCTCCACCAACTTCACTAGCAGCAGCCCATTCACCCACCCCCTAAGAGCTCATGCACAAACACAAGAAAACAGCAAGACCCCAAAAGGCGTCATCTACCAAATCCCCCTTAAATGCAGAAACACATGTGTAGGTAAAACTTCACGGCCCGGATTAAGGAACATAAAACATCTACCACCAAACTGGACAAGAAATCAGCCCTATCAGACGACCTCACAAACAAACCGCACATAATGCTGTAGGACAAATATAAAATTATATCTAGGAATATCCAAGAATTCACTGAACAAAAACTAGCTGATGAAATTCATATTCGTGGACACCAGCCATCAACCAACCCGGATCAAGGTCTTTTCATCTCCTCTGTTTACAATGAATTCATTAGTTAACCCAACTCTACCAATCACCACCATATTACCGTGTTTATTTACTCTGACATATGTTTGTTCACCCACTCCGCACCTCTGGCTTCTCAACATAATATCTAATTGTGTCACTGCTGGCGTACGTGATTTCCTCCTACTCAAATAACCATCATATGCGCATCAATTACACGTTGTTTACATATCCCTGCTGGCTTCTGCAATTTTGTCCTAATCCTATCAGTTATTAATATGACAAACTTTATGGATAATCAACTTCTTTATTGCACAGTGGCTCTGTGCAATAAAGTGCAATAACTGTGCAAAAAAGAAGTTGATTGCCACTGTGCAATAACGAAGTTGATTATCCATAAAGTTTGTTATATTCAGTACTTACAACCTCTAAAATTCCTCTCAAACAATACTCACATGCACACGTATGCCAATTGCTTGTACGTCTGATGGCAACCCCCGTAATTCTGCTAGTGAGTCGTAACGCCCTACATGACACGTCACAACAAGCTGTATCATTTTACAAATACGCCTTGGACGGATCGCTAAACTGTTGTAATTTTATGGATCGATGCACAGCCACCAACCACCATACCGCAGCTGGAACAGGCTCTACAAAAGAAGTGGCAGCGGATCCCTAATGACGTCACCCGACGGCAGATCTTTTCCATGAGAAGGTGTGTCCTGACCTGTATCAACTCAAATGGAGGTCATATGAGGTACTGAAACCACTCGTGTAGCCTTCACAGTCCTACGTACAACCCCGGCCAAGTCGAGTTTCTGTCCTGATAAGCTATCTCAAGAGCATCTTGTCAACTGTCACTACACATTTTGTAGAATTCCCATTAGAAGCCCAGACTGCTCCCATCTGGGATAAACTGTGACCCAGAGGTCAGCTCATTATAAACAATTAGGCACTAAGCGTTATGAGAAGTGGGTTGCTATTTATAACAAGACTCTTTTCTTACAGTGAAATATTGTGAAAATATCATACATGAGAAAAACATTACACAAGTTTTCAATTATTTTTCATAGACTTTAATGAACATAACACATGTAATAATTGTATTAATGGCAAAAACTAATTAAAAACAATGTACATAAACAGATAAATGGCATGGTAATTAAAAGTCTTATCAACCTAAAATACAAATATACAAATACATGTATTGTGCATTTTAAAAGGTTAAATACATGCCTCATAAGCATACTCTTAATGGATATTCTACCTCATGGAGCACATGATTATTCTTCGTGTAAGTTTAATATATTTGTTTGGGTGCGACATTTATTTTCTAGATGGCACACTCCATTCGCTGCTAACTTATCACTAAAATGCAACAGAGAAAATGTTTGTATTTTATCAGTTTGTCAAATGCCAGAAAGTGTCTAATATTGTCTTATGTTAACAGAGAATAATCACTGTGTATGTGTATCAATTTATCTTATCATTTTAATTTGTCAATCTAATTCACAATTATCTTAATATTAAGTACAATGTACATGAGGATTTTAATCAAATTGCCAAGAAGATTTATACAGTAACCAGTTTTTATGAAAGTCTCACCCCTTATAGACATTGTTCAGAATTGTTATTCAAGGTTTGAATCTAAGCATTCTGGATTACATTTAACAAAGAGTTCAACATGATTATTAAATGTTAATGAAGAAGTACCACTGCATTTTACACATGTTGTTGATGTGACCTCATCAGGAAAATATCTGTTTAATATGTTTAAAAGATGTTGTTCTATAACATGTGGACGATGTTTAAATGTCGTGTCTATTTCTATGCCCGCTTCCTCTGAAAAAGAAATGTAATTTTAGCAAATTGCAAAACACTTTCGTTGAGAGTACTGATGCTACAAACTCAAAGTATGCCCACTCCTGCTCAGTTGTATTATCTTCTGATTTCAGGGTGACATCTTTTGAAAAGTGAATTTCAAATAAACAATAGTAAACCATTGCTCTGGCGTGAACAATGGTTGATATAGTTGCTCAATATAAGGAGCTCCAGTGGCATTTACATTAATGTCCACAAGGCCGTAAATATTCTTTATACATGCAAGAGAGACAACTCTGTTGTACAGCTCCAGTAATGTCCGTTGTCCTTCTTGTGGTTGATTTGGAAATATGAAGTTAGTTATCTTGTTGGTAATTGTACAACAAATGTCAAAATCTTCACTGTGATGAACAATATATTTTATAACCGATTTTGTGCTCAAATAGATTTTATCTTCTTGTGTCTTGAGATGGCAGTTTTTGTATGATGAAATTTCCCTCAGTATGTTGCACTTTTTAATGGTCCTTATTCTGTCATTTATCTTATTATTTTTGCGCAGGAATTCACAAAACTCTTCTAAAAGAATCCACTGTCTCTGAGCTTCAGTTATAACATATAATTCGTTCAATCCAAACATTCCTGACCATTTCTGTGCATAAAATAATAATTTTTCATTACTAACTTTTTAATATGATAATCAGTTATTTGGTCTTTTAGAAAGATTTTTATACTTTTAAGTTGATATTGTATTCTACCTATGTTTTAGTGCTTTGAATTATGTTAGTCTGTTTAATAAATACCCTGCAGACGACACGCTAAATTCTACAATAGTGTAATAAGTCCAAGATATTGGATATCCACAGAAAATGTTTAATTTTAGTGTTTTTCAACTATGACTTAAAGGCACAAATAATGTAATGTTACTTTTAACATTAAGAATAAGTGTTAATCTTAGGCATTGTGAATTAAAGAAGAAAATTAAGTGAATGTGATGATTATTTAAACTAAGTGTATGACATCATGCAAATAATAAGAGAATACTTACCTTATCTGCTTCATCAGTTCTTGTAATAATCTTCCAAAATGTTTTAAATAGCGTGAAAACTAATTTGTTTTAGAGAAACATGTATGCACTTTCTAAGCAGTCTGTGTAAGCAGTTTGGACAAAGAATTAGTAGACCAAAATTTAGTCTATGAATTTTTTTTTTTTAATTTCCAATTTTTAAAGAAGCCGTATTTCTTTTTCTGGAGACTGAGTTCATGTGAAATAGCAGATCCTAGACTTGCTTATTTTCTAGACTGTCGACAAGGCTCTATAAACATTCCACAGTCTTGGAGCAAGACTAATTAATTAGCTTTACTGCCTAGTGAAAATGAAACCTGACACCCATGTAGCGATAAGGGACCCCCAGTGCCAGCATTGTTTACATAAAGCATGCCATTCACCATTTAGTGTTGACAGGCTTAGAGATCTCAGCGCTGTGGCCGGGGTTGTACGTAGGACTGTACTGGGGATGGGCCTGAAAAAAATTCATAGGGCCCTGAAATTTGATCAAAATCCTTGGATGGAAGCCTTTATCCGTATGAACACAGAGCTTTGAACGAAGGCCATCAGCGACTTTGAGAAAGACCTGCATAAGCTCAAGAACAACTCAGTTTTTGGCAAGACCATGGAGAACCTCCGCAAGTGGGTGGATGTGAAGCTGGTACCAAAAAATGAGGAAGATAAGCTGCGCCGTTTGATAGCAAGACCGGCCTTTGCCAGAGGCAACATATTCGATGATGATCTTGCTTCCATCCAGGTTCATAAGAGGCGCCTGGTTCTCAACCGGCCTGTTTATGTTGGGATGAGCATCCTCGATCTCTTCAAACACCTGATGTACGACTTCTATTACAACGAGTTATAATCCCAGTACGCAGAGCGCTGTGAACTTCTCTACACCGACACAGACAGTCTGCTCCTGGAGATTCAGACAGAGGATGTGTACATTGATATGACCAGGCATACAAACCTGTACAATATGTCCGACTACCCAAAACACCACCTATTGCACAGCATGGCGAACATAAAAGTATGCTGGGCATCCAAAAGCTGAATACATCGGTTTGCGCCCTAAGATGTACTGAATCCTCGAGGCTCTCTTCAAAAAGCAGGCTTTCGCCATGGTATGGATGTCGTGCGGTCAGAGCGTCATCGCATCTACGGGCAGCACCTGAATAAGGTGTCACTCTTACCCTTTGACTCCAAACGTTGGATACCCCAAAAAGAGGTAGACATGCTGACCTATGGTAAAAAAACCTGAATCCCTGTATTAATTAATAGATTAGTTTGTAAGTGTCTCTGTTATAAAAAAGCTCGCCATAGCCGCCAATGTGTCGAATGAGACAGCTAAAGACTGGTTAGTGAAATAGGCCATCTGGCAGGTATATTTACCAGCCCCAAAATATATTTCAAGACAAAAGTTTAATGTACCTGATCCTAACGATGTTCATCAGGCAGACCTATTATTTCTCCCACACAACAGGGTAAGATGTAAAACATAACAATTTGCCTTAATTTGCCAGTCGTTACCAAGAAGCCGAGCCCCTAATGACGAAAAATTCAACAGATGTGGCAAAGGCACTGCAGCGTATATATGAACGCAGCCCTCTGAAATGGCCAAAGGTACTTCAAGTAGATCCCGAACGGGAATTCATAGGATCTGTATCCACACTACAGGTAAAGCATGACGTAAGAGTCAGACATGGTGAAAAAGACGCCCACCGAGGTCAAGCCATTGCTGAGAGGTTTAATCGTACACTAGCAGAGCACCTGTTCAGTCATCAGTATGCAGTTGAAATGAAAATGACGGATAAATCCAGATCAACGGTGTGGGTTGTACGATTACCAGTCGTTCTATCGTCTTTAAATAATAACGAAGTAACTAGACTGATTGGCAAGAAACCCGCTGATGCTATAAAAATGAAATCGGTATACGCCGAGGCTGCAGTACCCAGAAAAAACCTGAAGAGAAGCTTTCTGCCGATGTTAGTGTAAGATATTTACATCAGCCTGGCGGGCTTGAGGGAGGACAGAGGTATCGAGCAACGGATCCAATATGGTCTTTTAAAACATGCAGCATATTATAAAAGAAGGGGAGCCTATTTTATACTATTTACAGGATGGTCCACGTTGAGGACTTGTGAGAGAGGAGTTACT
>JAULCD010290581.1:0-10057 GCA_032361085.1 Calliostoma canaliculatum | reverse complement strand
TTTTCTCTTAATGAAAATATAACTGCTTCAGTTTTATCTGGATTGTAAGTAATTAACCACTGTTTTGCCCAAACACTAAGGTTTTCCAAATTTGCGTTTAACCGCGTTTCTGTGATACTATTTTCTTCTGATGATAAACCTAATGATGAGTCATCGGCAAAGAGTCGTGTTACACAATCTAAGTTATCTGCTATATCATTAATGTAAACTATAAACAAGAAAGGCCCAAGCACTGATCCCTGGGGTACACCAGCTGTTAATATTCTTGGCTTGGAAAAAGCTCCATTAACGAATACGCTTTGACACCGATTAGTGATGTAACTTGATAACCACTGTAACAAAGAACCTTTTATACCATACATTTCTAATTTACATAATAAACCTTTGTGCCATACACGATCAAAGGCTTTTGACATGTCACAAAATACCATACAATAGTTCTTCTTATCATCAAGTGCATTACAGATTTGGTTATATATTTCTATTAATTGATGAACAGTTGAATGACTTTTTTGAAACCCCGCTTGATATTTATAAAGTAATTTGTTATAATGAAAATAATTATATAAATGTTTGAACATGATCCTTTCAAAAACTTTTCCAACACAACTTATTAGTGATATTGGTCTATAATTTGATGCAAGTGTATGATCACCTTTTTTAAATAAGGGCATAACATTTGCCATTTTCCATTCTGATGGGTATATACTATCTTGTAGAGAAAAATTAAACAGCAAACATAATGGGCTACTTATTGAATCTACTATTTGTTTGAGCAATTTATGGCATATCCTATCAGGTCCAGATGCTTTATTCAACTGTAAACACTTTATTATATCAAAACCTTCATTTTCTTTTATAACTACTTTATGAAATACAGTGTTTGTACGCCTAGCAAAATTTGAAACAGTTACATTTTCATCGTTTGCAGTTGAAATAGATTGAAGGTAATAATTTATCTGTTCTGCTTTTTCGAAATCTGTAGAAGCATTTTTGACTTTCATCATTTTCGTGTTGTCTTAAGAGAGGAATGTAGGTCACATAACTAGATGTTTTAACTCGACAACGGAGTAATTTCCAAAAGGATAATTTGTTATTTAGACTGCGCCTGTAGTAAAACATTATTAGTTGAATTGTCATAAAACTTGTCTTTAGCATAACACTTCATGTTATTTACTTTGTTTCTTTGTTTTCTATAAGCTGAGAAGTCACTCTTCTTTTTGCGTCTATTTGCTTTATTTTTTAGTCGATCTTTTTTTTCTAAATTCTCATCTTCAATCAGAATTGAACCATTGTTTATCATTTGGGTATATAGTTTTGACCTTTGAAGGAATACACATTCTAGCATATGTATTTAAACAGTCATAGAATAACTTACAAACGTCATCAACAGTGTTACAATTTCTGAAATTATCAGACCAGTTTTTTATGAGGTCATTAAGTTTATCGTAACATAATATTTTTTCTGGTAAATGCCATCTTTGTATTTACATGAACATCAATATTGATATAATTACCTTTATGATCACTTATGTTACTGCTAAAATCTATAACACCACTATTTAATGCATCAACATCTTTACTTATTATTATAGGGTCAATCAACGTGCTTTGCAGCTTTTGTTACTCGAGTTGGTTCTCTAATAACGTTGTAGAGATTTTTTTCTTCAACAAATATGTTACATTGAGCTTTTTGTTTGATAACCAGTTTACATTAATGTTTCCAATAATAGTTAAATTATTGGAAATATCTAATGCTTTATCAATGCTGCATTCAAGTCTACTCCAGAAGTTCTCAACATTACTTTCGAACCTGTAAGTAATACATAGTAGTAATGGCTTTTGTGGAAAAAATATTACCTCCTCCTTTTTATGAAATTTTTCCCATTTTATTTTTTTTGTAATAGGTTTATCCAAGTGGGTTTCAGTGAAGCTTACAATTCTACAATCTTACAAATAGTATCTTAAATAATTCTGCTTGATACGTAAACTTCTACATTCAAATGAAATTTTAAGATTGATTTGTCACAATTATCACAAGATAAAGGTCCTGGGTTCAGCTCCACGTAATCGGCCAACTGAATTAACAATAGTAAGATGAGAGTTACATTGACATCAACAAGTTGGGAATATAACAAACAAAGGAAAGCTAAAACAATGCTTAAACTATATGCAGTTGAGAAAATATCGCACATTTCACATCATCTTGCATTTAAGTGAAAATTAATGAAGGTTGTTAATATATACTAACCACATAAAGAAACTATGCACATAGAAAATATAAATATAATGGCCCACCGTCCATATATGAAATATAGGTTGGACACAGCAATTATTGGAGACATTCAAACCTGCATGCATGTGCCATTCGATATTACGTCATTGATGGGAGACTATGGACGTGCAGTGTGTTACTGCACGTGCATCCTGTAAGCTGTACACAGCATGTGCAACTCAAAACTTGCTGTCACTTTAGAAAGCACAATCTGTGGTCATTAAAAAATTCTCAGGCGCAGACACAAGCATATCACAAGCAAATCATGCCAAGATTAACAGCTGCACAACGTCATGAAGCCATTAGAATAATCCGAGCGGGAATAAGGCAACAGCAGGTGGCAACACATTTCCAATGCCATCGTAACACGATATCCGCATTGGTCAGGCGTTATCAGAATGCAAAAGACGTTGCCAATCACCCACGTTTAGTACATCCCCGAATAACGACGCCAAGACGGGACAGATGGATTCAATGTCCTCACCTCTGACACAGGTTCCAAACGGCAGTAACAACGTCCAAGACAATTCCAGGACTGCGCTGTATCCATCCCAACATTGTCAGGAATTGTTTTCGTCAGTATGGAATCAATCACGACGCCCTGCCATACGTCCCACCCTGACACACTGTCATCGAGTCAACCGTCTAAGATGGTGTCCAAATCATGTTCGCCAACCTCGAATATGGTGTAGAAATGTTGTCTTTACAAATGAATCGATAATCAATATTCCCCACAGCAACGGGCGCCAACGTTTCTATCGCGCTTGGGAGAACATTATGCAAACAACTGTATTGTAAAGAGGAATCGTTTTGGAGGTGGCTCTGTGATGATTTGGGGTGAGATAACAGCACGGCACCGAACCCTTTGGTGGTTGTTCAGGGCAATCTCACTGGCTACAGAGATCAGATTCTGGGGCCTGTGATCATTCCTTTCCTGCAACGTTATGGCCCGGGATTGACATTTCAACAGGACAACGCTCGTCCTCACATGGCTAGGGTCGCAATGCCTTACCTTCACCACAACAATGTCATGTTACTGCTATGGCCTGCAATTTCTCGAGATTTCTTCAGATCTCTCCCCAAAAGAGCATATGTGGAAACCTAGATACCTGTTTCATGCTGGAACTTGGGATGGGAGCTAACCATACAGCGTTGCTAGGGGAGTTGTTCACCTTAGACATTATGTTCCTGTAAGAATGACATCAGGCCTAGATACTGGTTTTATGTTGGAGCTAACCATACAGTTTTGCTAGGGGAGTTATTTACCTTAGATACCATATTTCTTTAAGAATGACGCCAAACCAAAAAACTGGGTTCATGTTTGTATTCCAGATGGGAGATAATTTCTTACTTTTATCCATATAGCTGTAATAGGCGCCCTCTCGCAAACGCCCAGTGAAAAAACTGGGGTTGACTGCTGGTGGGTGAGTACTTTGTATTGTTTGATTTTTTAGATGTTATTTGTAAAACTTTAACCGTCAACCACCAGAAGTCATTACCAAGTTTCAGTTCGTATCGGGAATAAACATGCATAAGCACAAATAGTGATCTTAGAGTTCAGTTCTTTATTAGAAAAAATAACAACATAATCCATAAAACTTAAAGAAAAACCTGTCCAAAATATTTACAGTCGTGTCTCAAATATACGGACTCCAGATATCCGGAAATCCCGCTTTACGAACGAATTTTGCTTAAAGCGAATTCTCAGCGATGTAAAATAACTTGCATTGTTTATCCGGAAATCAGCTTACCACATCCGGACGGTCATTTTTACATTCAAAACGCTAAATTACACACAAAACTGTCCTCTTAACCAGACGGTTCAGATGAGTATGTTTACACATGACTTTCACCAAGTTGTCTCGCATCTTAAAACATTAAGCAGCCCACAGCCTTTGATGCGCGCGACACCTGACAGACAATTAACAACAGTAATTGATTGGCAATTAGTCATTGTTAATACTGTTAATTAGCGAGGAAAAAAAGCGACCCAAACAACAAATCAGTGTAGCTTTGTGTGCAAATGTAGACGGTTTGATTAAGATTAAACAATTCGTGACTGGATAGACGAGACCTCCTCGTTGTTTTGGTAATGACTTAAACTCAAATGTGTATGTAAATAAAGAAACAACGCCAGGGCCTGGATGACATCAGAACTGTTTCGTGATTGGCTGCTTACCTGTGCAAAAATCCATGACAGATTTTTTTCAAACGTGTCTAAACAACAATGTCATTAGTATACAAGTATGTCCATTTTCAATGTTGTAGATTGATTAAAAATTACGTCTGAACCAAATCTCATTGATTGTAGTGTATGTTCAGAAACATGTACAAGTGGTCCGTTAGTCCTCGGTTAAGTTATCCGGAAATTTGCTATACGGACGATTTTAGTAAAAAACGTAAAGTGTCCGTATATACGAGACATGACTGTAACGCTGTCTTTAAGACATAACCTTCATTTGTAAAATTTGTGAACTTTGAACTACCTTCTACCTTTTTAATAACCTTAACTAAACATAAAAATATTAATCTCAACCTTTTGAAGTCTAGAAAAAAACCTTAATACTTAATACTTATTCCTTAACTAATGTCCCCCCAACCCAATCTTACACTAAATTCGACATAAGTATTTCTTGTTTAACCTAATCTGTCATGATCATGGAGAAGTAGTTTTGATCTCAAGACTTTCAAACTTATAAACAAACTTAACTAACTTAATGAACAAAAGAAATACCTTGCCCTTTAATTGCCAAGCATAAGACAATTAACACTACAGTCAGGCTGCTTATTTACCTAAGTAGTCTAACCTTTGACTGGGCAAATTTCAATATTCTTGTCATCTAGACAGCCATTGGTCCAGCCAATGGCTGTTCAGCTATTCAGAGTGCCTCTACTATCTCACTGCAAAATGCACCATGGGGCACCCGGGCTAAAAATAGGTCCCCAGTACCTCTGCTTGTCATAAGAGGCGTCTAAAGGAGGCAGCCTGTTTGCCGTGGGCTGCGTCCTGTATAGGGAGAGAAAGGTTGTCTCGTGGTTGAGGGTGTTTGCTAGCCATAGTGCTGCATCACTCAACACACCACTTTGACCTCGACTTCAACTTGACAGGTGGTAAGGTTTAGCCCGAGCTGATCAATCGGCTGGTCACGTCAAGCCCTTGGTGTTAACTCTTCTTTTTACTTTTTTGCTATCTCTCTTCATTTTCGGTTTCGAAAAGTCCAGGCAAAAATTGGTTAACAGTTCTCTTCATTTTAACACCAAGAAGGCGGTGGCTCATGGGCCAATCGTGAAGTTTCTTTGGGAGTATATCAGTGATGTATCCCTGGTGCCAGTCTGTTGGACATCCACAGGCATTAGGCACCGCCCTTTTTGATACTCCATAGTGGGTGGAGACCAGCACTGATGAATCATATTTCCAACCACTATTGATAATTCTGCCACGAAAAGGAAATGTACTCCACCAGATTCCTTGTTTTCGGAAAGGAATCTAACATCGTCAATGAAAACAAGAAATTTAACATCAATGAAAATAACTACGACATTCACTTGCCAAGTTTTTTTATAATCGAAGTGGCTGGCGGTAGGGAGCCACTAAAGCTAAATCGAAAGGGCGTCAAAGGTATCGCTGGTACAGTAAAAAACATAACAAAACTCCGCTGTGGCTCTCTTCTCATAGAAGTGAGCAAAAAACAACAGTCAATCAGTCTTCTAAACACAGCTCAGTTAGCTGGAGTGGCCGTCAAACTCACTCCCAACCGTTCATTGAATTTAGACAGGTCACAAGTGTTGGCAGAGATGAGGGAGGAGGAGTTGGTCGCTGAACTCTCCAGTCAGGGTGTAACTCGCATAAAGCGTTTCACATTCAAGGATGGAGGTAAAACTCTCCTATCAAATACCTATTTGATGGAGTTTGTTTCTTTGTTCCTCCTTCATCTCTCAAAGCTGGCTATTGTCGCATCCTACTCCTCTGCGATGCTACAAGTGCCAAAAGTTTGGGCATGGTTCTCGAGCATGTCAGAGTAATCGTACCGTCTGCCACATCTGTGGCAAGTCGGACCACGAGAGTTCCACATGTGAGAGAACTCTGAAATGCACAAACTGTAAAGGCACTCATGTGGCTTTGTCAAAACAATGTCCTGCTTACTTTCGGGAACAAACAATTCTGTAAACTGAAAGTAATATTTCATTTGCAGAGGCTGGTCAAAAGGTCGCTGCACTTGACCACCCATTCGACGCAGCAACTGATGCTGGATCTCATTCAACTACTAAACCTACATCTACTGTTTCTGCTGCCTGTCAGACTGACTTCACCTGGCTGACAGGCACTTTAACTCAAACATATCGTCAACCAGCGAAAGCCAAGCCAATAAGATTAAGTGTGGCAAGCCATTCCGCCACACAGACGCCACCACCCACACCTTCTCAGCCAAAATAAAAAAGTGAGCCAGTGGAAGCTTCCCCCGAGGAACATAATCCTTGGTGGAAATTCGCAGAGGCAGACTGTGAATATAATATAATGAACTGTTTTCATTATCTGAGCTTAATACAGCTCTTTCTAAAGCCCATGATACAGCAACTGGTCCTGACGAAATTCGCTACCAGTTGCTAAAACGCCTACCTGAAGTCTCACTTCGGCGTTACTTCATGTTTTTAACCATATATGGGAAACAGGGGAATTTCCTCCATTGTGGCACAATGCTACTATTGTGCCAATTCTAAACCTGGAAAGGATCACACTGATCCTTCCAATTATCGCCCTATCGCTTTAACAACTTGCGTTTGTAAAACCATGAAGCGAATGATTATGATAGACTCGTTTGGTACTTGGAATCCAATCAGTTGTTAACTGACATCCAATGTGGATTCCGTAAACAGCGCAGCACTGTCGATCATCTTGTTCGCTTAGAATCTTTCATCAGAGATGCATTTATAAATAAACAACATGATGTGTCTATCTTTTTTTACTTGGAAAAGGTATATGACACTACGTGGAAGCATGGCATTTGATTTATTTGATTTTGGCTTACGAGG
The DNA here is from genome assembly GCA_032361085.1 of Calliostoma canaliculatum. Classification (NCBI taxonomy): domain Eukaryota; kingdom Metazoa; phylum Mollusca; class Gastropoda; order Trochida; family Calliostomatidae; genus Calliostoma; species Calliostoma canaliculatum. Next base: position 2,751 of record JAULCD010290581.1, on the reverse strand, counting down.
TTGCATGCCTAATTTTAAAACAATCTTTTTATATGATCGCAAATTTCAAGTTTGTCTGGGCTCCACCCTTTCTGATTTTTATGACCAGGAAATAAATGTCCAACAGGGTAGTACAATATCAGTTACGCTATTCAGTATTAAATTCAATAGTCTTGCTAAGGCCCTTAAAGATAACACTGATGACTCACTGTTTATTGACGACTTTGGTGTCTATTGTAGATGCCAAAATATGTCAACAATTGAAAGGCAATTGCAGCTCTGGCTGAAAAAAAATCATAAGTGGTAAATGCAAACGTAAATTACATAACGATTGAGAATTATCTCTGGATAAAACACCACTTAAAGTTGTGCCCAAGGCCAAGTTCCTGTGCATTATTTTTGACAGCAAGCTGTCGTTCATCCCTCACCTAAAAATATCTAAAAGTAAAAAGCCTTAAGGCATTAGACCTCCTTAAGGTCGTTGCTAATTCTAAATAAGATGGAGATGAAGAAACCCTTCTTCATCTTTACAGATCTCTCATCCGCTCAAAACTCGATTACGGATCCATAATATATGGATCCGCCCGCTGCTCTTATATTAAAATGTTAAACACAATCCACCACCAAGGTCTCAGGCTTTGTCTTGGGGACTTCAGAGTCTCTCCTGTTGAAAGTCTGTATGTTGAAGCTGATGAGCCATCTCTTGCAAATAGGCGCATCAAGCTAGCATTACAATACATAACAAAACTTAAATCTAATCCTTTAAATCCGGCCTACAACTGGATATTCGACCCTCCATATACAGAGTTGTATTCATCTAAACCTAATGCAATACTTCTACTTGGTATCGGTATGCAACAACACATTGACAATGCGGATATCGATCTACCTTCTATTGCAAAACACAGTTTGCTGATCACTCCACCATGGGAATTGGTTAAGCCTAACGTTAATCTCCAATTAACTAAACATAAGAAAGCAGATACTAATGATTTAATCTTTCAACGGGAGTTTAATGAACTACGTGACCAGTTTTTCTAGTCACAGAGCTTTATATACTGACGGTTCTAAGGATGGCCTTACAGTGGCAGCTGCAACTGTAACTCCATCCAAAACTATAGCTTCTCGGCGGCATGATGGCAGCTCAATTTCACTGCAGAAGCTATGGCCATTCTTCTTTCTCTTCAACATAATCACAAATCATCACACAGTAAGTATATTATTTTCTCTGATTCTTTGTCATGCTTTCAGGCAATTAAAAATTGTAAATCAGATTATCCTATTGTGAGGTATATTTTAACTATTCATGAATCACTTTGTCTTGCCCAATACGACATCGACATCGTCTATTGCTGGTTGCCAAGCCACATGGGCATCAGGGGCAACAGCAAGGCAGATGCAGCAGCTTAATCCGCCTTAGACTGATCACATTTCATCTACTAAAGTTCCTTGTACAGACAGCAAACCAGCCATTAGAACTTATATTAAGCAGCATTGGAAGTACCGCTGGGACCAACAACAACATAACAAACTCAAAGAAATCTAGCCTGCTCTTGGCTATCATCCTCTTTCTGCAATCCACACACGTGTTCGACAAGTGAAAACAGAAAAGCAATCTCAGCCCACATTTCCCAGACAAGTTATTGATTAGACTAAGCGAAGCTATGGTTACAAGACAGGTAATTATCTTAGCTTTTATTGAAGTGAATATGGCTGTATTTTATTTTAATATTTTGGTTGTTATGAATGGTCTTTTTAACAGCATTGCTAGGGAAGGTATTTACCTTTGATACCATGTTCCTGTAAGAATGACGCCAAACTTAGATACTGGGTTCATGTTGGACACATTTGCATTTATCTCTCCTATACAAGCCGATACTGTAGAAGCTTCTTGTCTTTCCTGTTCGATTAGTTTTTTCATCTCATAAGACCTGAGAAAAGGCTTTTTAAAATCCTTGGTTCGGATCTTTTTTTTCCCAATTTACCACATTTATCAAGCTCTGATAAAATAAGCTGAAATTCTTTAACAGGGATTTTTGAGTCATTTAGAACAGTAGAAATATAGTCTGATATTGTATTCAGATTTGAACTGGCTAATATACGTATCACATGTGGTTATCGGCCTTGTTTTTATAATCTGTGGGTATAATTCCAATGTTATATATCTCTCTTGTCAGTTTATACATAACATGCCAGAACCTTTCATTAGTCGCCAGACAAAGAATTGTGAGCAAACATCAACTTGTGTAGCTCTATGTTTGGTGGTAAGAATATTTTTGCTAGCGACATTGTACACACGGTTCAAATACCGGCCACACCCAACCCCATGCCAAAAACATTCATAACCCTGCTATATATTTTATGTAAGCTAATACAGTCGACGTCATCGTTAAGGGGTTATTACAAACCTATTGTTATGCCTCATGTGCCAGTACCTTCAATTGGTCGCTAGAAATAGGATTGCCAGCACACATCAATCTGTGTAGCTCTACATTTGGTGGTTAGAAAATCTTTGCTAGTGATATCGTTCTGACCTGTGATGAACACCTTGAGTGTTTGTGAGTCTGACAGTCCCCGTACCAATCGTATCGCTAACTTCTACACAAATACCACACAATTGATCTTCCTGAGGCTTTCCCCATTTTATACTTAACCCTTTACAGATGTTGGTGTGTGCATCTGGCCTTCTTTTGAGCAACACTTTAAGGTAAAGGCTGAAATGTACCGGTAGTCTACACAAGTTGCCCCCCCCCCCCCCCCCCCCCCCCCCGG